>JAVSCE010005072.1:0-209755 GCA_032199065.1 Smutsia gigantea | reverse complement strand
ATAGGTATTATAGTTATGTCCATTTTACATATGACAAAACTGAGGAACAGAGAGAAATAATGTGCTCAAAATGTTAATGTCACTAAATTAAGATGTGGGATTCAAACGCAGGCAGTCTGACTGCATGGTCCATGCTATCCATTACTATACTGGTTGACAATGAACCAGTCTATTAAGTAGCCCATCCTTCCATCACAGATAACATGGACCTTTTAATAGTGACTTTCTACATAGTTGCATCAGTGAAGGAATTATAGAATATTGACCTAGTTAGGAGGAGGGCATGCTGTCATGACAGCCTGATGGGCAGAGATTTTTATGGAGCAGATGTTTGAGGGTATCTAAATTTCATCTTTAGGATAGGCACTTACATCTCCCATGCTTAGTTCTGAATGGGGCAAACGGCCTAAGGGATATAAGCAACAAAGATCCAGAAAGGGACCTATATCAGCCTGTGAGTCCTAGCCTCCTGAGAAGCGAGAAGGGTCTGAGAAGAGGAATACAGATACAATCATTCTGGCCAGGAGGAAGAAATGAGACAAAGACAGCATGAAAATGTAGGGCAGAGAGGAGAGTGGCAGGGGACATTGAATGAGGAGAAAGGGGAATCATGTTCTGGTACTTTCCTTATTGCCCTGGGGTTCTAAGAGCAGGAGAACCCACAGAGTGCAGGAGCAGGGTGAGAAGAGTTATGGGCAGAATGTCCCTTGTGTTCTGTTACTGCTTTGGCTCATGGAGGTGTTTGCCTAATAAAGGCTGATCAGCCATGCTCCTATTAAAGGTTATTCCCCCTGGTAACATGGGCCTGTCTACATCCTTGGGGCAAAGAGAGAAGATTATGTGAGTAGAAGAATAGAGATAGCCCAAATCCTGCTGGAGGCAAACAGCAGGAGGGGCAGAAATATCACATTCATGATGTCTACCCTCAGCCTTAATCTAAGAAAAACTTCAAATCTGACTTCCAATCTCTCCAGTTAGACAAGATGGAAAGTCAAAGGAAGAAAAAATCTGAATCCTAGTTAAATAGAAATAAGAGGCTTAAAGAGGCACAAAATCTCAATCACAATATAAATTAGTCACAGGGATGAAAGTACAGGATAAAGAATATAGCCAATAGTTCTGTAACATCTTTCAATGTTGACAGATAATGTCTATACTAGTTGGGGATGAGTACTTAATAATATAGGTAACTGTCAAAATCACTGTTGTATACTTGAAACCAATAGAATATTGTGTTTCAACTATACTTCAATTTAAAAAGGAAATAAATGATATACAGCACATGTTGATAATTTTGGGTTTAATTTATTGTACTTTCCTTTTTTGTTTCCTTCCTTCATCACATATTTATTAAGAGTCTACTGTGTTTCAGGCAGAGTGCCAGATTTGGGGACACAAAGATTAATGACACATTCAGGATCTCTGCTGGTCACAAAGTAGACCCCAGACACTAGGTCACACCGCTGATTCAAAGACAAGAGGCTTCAGAATCTTACATGTATTCTGAGAGCATCCGTGAATTTGAGTTCCAACATGTTAGATTTCCACAAATCAGGCTTTTGTATGGGAGCCAGCTTTTCTACTTGGAAGAAAAGTAATTTGAATTTTGAATATCTACCCTGGGTCATTTACGCTTCTTGCCTCTTCAGGAAGTAGACAAAAGTCTGGCCCTCCATGGCTTACCCAGCGTGCCTGCATGATTAGGCAGATTGGATTCGCGTGTTCTCATCTTTCTCTGTCTTTGCTTTCTGCCTTTTTGCCTATGATTTGAGAGCTGAAATCTCAGTTGGGTCAGTGCTTGATCAGGTGCCTAGTGGAGTGCAGTTGCTCAATAAATGAAAATAGGATATTATCAAGGAAAAGCAACCCCTGAACCCAGTTGAACAGTACTTCCTAAGTGTTGCGCATCCGTGTTCACTCTCTCCATCCGTTTGTACCCTCCCCGAGGGAGGATGGGTCAGCTGACAGGCCCCTACCTTTCCCACCTGAACTGAGTCTTCTAAATAGCCACATAAAGCAATTCCCCCAAGCCTCCTGAAATGGCCAATAAGTCCAGTCACAAAAGAGTATTCAGGGATTTTGTTTCTCACTCTAAAGAAAGAATGGGGAAAAAAAAATCTCTCTGATACTATCACTCGTTTAACTTTAATTTCTCATTAGAGAGATATTTCAGAAAGTCTGAAGAGAGCTTTCAATAGCCTGACATCTTGTGAATACAAGTTATTGTCTGCTAAAGTGTCTGTTCTTGTCAGAAAACACGAGGAATGGGTGCGTTTGTCCTGTTGATCCATTCAGGTATCCTTTCATTGTCTCTGAGAAGCCTTTCATCGCAGGCCTTTTACGTTTGCCTTCCCAGGGGAGTTGTGGAGAAGTTAGGCTTAAAGTGTAGCTCATTTTCTGGAAAAAAAAATTAGTTATCTGGTTCAGTTTTAACTTTTTGTGCTTTCTAAGTTGGCAGATACGTATAGGATTGGTACATGAGAAATGCTGAAGGACACCACCTCCTGGAGGTGGACGTGAGATTTCTGAGAAAAAAACTATATCCTCAGCAAACCAAAACCAAAATCAAAACAAAAAACGCACTGCAATGAAAAGAAACAGGGGAGCAAGAACAAAAACAAATCCCAATTAAAAAAATTAAAACCTTTATAAAGGGCAATTTTCATCCTCTATTAGGCCAAAATCTTCATGAGACCATATGCAATCCACTCACAAATTTACCTGCCTTAAAATACAGAGATCAGGACATGTTCTTATAATGCCTGAGATTGCAACTGAACGTGTACAAAGTCAGGATGGCAAAATTGTGGGAAATCAGCCATTCATTAGCCATTTATGCAAATAACATCTGTGGAGTTAGCACAGAAATGGACTCCTATATTTGTTTTTATTTGACTTTAATGGGCAGTGTTCTTTTGGTGAGAGTAGAGAGGGTGAGAATGAGATACTGTAGAATTGTCACTAGCTACCACAGGGGACGGTGTAGTGTCATTCTTCCTGCCTATTCTTATACCATCTGGTGTCTCATCTGATCAAAATTCCAAATACTGTGGCTTCAAATCTGATTATGTCTTTCATAAATGGTCTAAGCAGAGTGTGGCCTAACCTCATGAATAGGATCCTCTGAGGTATGGTTCCATGATTTCCTGGCCAAGGATGTGCTTCCTCCCAGATATCACATTGGGATCCTACCATTCTCAATGATTTCTTTGGAAATGGTTTAATGAATCATGTCCATTACCTTTACCTTCCACTTTAGGTACTAATCTCTTTGTAGGCTTGTTAACAGCTGTATGTCTAGATCTTAGCCCAATAGTGCCTTTTGCATTGTTGGTGCTCAATAGTTATTTATCAAACAAGAATAAATGAACAAACCAATGAAGAAATAAATGGATTTGAAAGGTTGTTAGTCTTTGAATTCCTCATTTTGATGTAGATGGAGTCTTATCTTGCATACATTTGAGCGTAGTTTTTTCAGAAGTATGAAATGAGGTGGTAGGGTTAAGTTTGTGGCACACAGCAGGTGCACCACAAAGGTCAGCTCTCTTTCCCAGCATGTACTGGGGTGGTAGTTTGTTTAAAGTCTGAAGAGAGTAGGATCTTGAAGGATATGGAGTAGGACAAGCCTTGACTCCTGGAAGGGCAGAGAGGGTTGTTGTAAAGGGAAGATACCAAAATCATACTTTACCAAAGTCACCGTTTTTCTTACACAGTGCCTGGAGGACTACCAATTGCCAATATTCCCTCCTACTCAGGGATCCTGACTCAATAAAGTGCCTTTGTTAGAACTTCCACTAAATGATGCCAGGATTTCTTGGATAATAATGTTTAAATTTCCATGTATGACCTTACATCATGTATAAAAATTAACTCGAAATGAATCAAAGACCTAAGTGTAAGACCTAAAACTATAAGTCTTTTAGACGAAATCAGGGGAAAAGCTTCATGACATTGGATTTGGCAGTGCTTTCTTGGATCTGACATCAAAAGCACAGGCAATAAAACAAAAAATATAGATATGTTGGACTACATCAAAATTTGTATTTGTAGTAGGTCTGAATGCCTCCAAGTGGTACTTTTTCATATGTGAGACTTAACAACAGCTGGGGCTTGTGCCTTGTATGGATAGATTTACTTACAGATTTTCTCCCATGTTAAGGGTGCAATGGAAAATAAATCTGAATAACACTTGTTGCCACAAGTCTTACAGTTGACTGAAGTAATTCCCTCTCAGCACTACAAGGTTGGGGTATCATTGCATTTTTGTTTTTTGGTGTTTGTTTTGGTTTTGGTTTCTAGCAACAGAAACCTATTCTGGCTAATTTAAACAAAGAAGTTATTTAGTGAAAGTGTATGAGTTGACCCAGAACCAAAGACACATTTGAGGAACCACAGTGGATAGGGTTTGTGAATAAAAGAGCTCTTGGGAAATCAGTAGCAAGAGTTAATCACAGTCTCATCAGATAACACTGCAGGATGAGTCAGCCCAGACATCTTTTCAAGTCCTATGTCTTTATACTCAGTGTCTTCTAGGCCAAACTTGGAATTATGAACCCCTTCCTTCAATAAAGAAATTATATTTCTATTTAGGATCCACCACGACTGCACAAAGTTAAAGAGCTGATTCTACCAAAGGAAATGGGGTACTCTTTCCAGAGAAAGGGAACATGCTATTCAGCATATAAACACAACAAATCAACAAACCAAGAGTTCACATACTGTGAATTTGCAATTAATCACCCACTTGTGGGGGGAACCTGAGGTCCAAGAATTAGATCCAAAGGGAACCTAAAGAGCGGTAAAGTTACTATTGAAGTCACCATTTTTCTACCTGAATTGTATTCCTATGTTAATCTTCTTGAGCTGTACTGCAACAGTCAAGGCTGTTGGAGTTAAAGGAAAATTGTTTCTCATTACAGAACAGTCATTCAGTCCTTAATTGCATTTGACTGTCCTGTTTCAGGTTTATGGCCATCTTTGTCAAACAAAGATGATGAATTCCGATTGTATATTAGGAATTTGAAACTGGAATGTAGCCTGATAGCATCAAATCTTGCTCTCTCCTCGAGCTAAAATCTTAATTGTAATTTCTGTAGGAAAATAAATATGGTTTCCCAAAGATTCCTTAGCCTGATTATTGCTCTGCTGCTCCCTGGCTATGCTTCAGATACCACTGGATAGCAGCACAGCTTTGCAGCCCCTTGCAGAGCCTCCTGAATTGCTCTCCTATCCATAGTTGTACTGGCCCTTCTGTACTTACAAAGAGGTTCTTGCTAATAGCTCACATGTTCATAGTGTATTTTCATAGATACTTTCTCAATTAATTCTTATTAAGAATCTGAGAAGATAGAGATTTATCATTCCCATTTTACAGATGAGGAAAATGAGGCTGAAATTGCTCATATCCTTAACCCAAATCACCAAACAAGTCAAGTAAATGGTAAGGCCAGGTTCTTTGCCTCCAAACTGCAATAGGGAGCAATTGTTGAGGATCTTTTTTTTTTATTATTACTGCTTTATTATAACTTTTTAAAATTTCTGATACCATGTAGTATAATATTGGATATAAAGATGTTACTTTTACTAAATGAAGAGGGCAGAACAGGTTTTCTCTCCTTCTGGTGTTTCTTTTTCCTCTCATTTGCTTTTTTTTTTCTTCATTCTTCTTATAACTTGCTCTACTTGTAGATATTTCTCATCTCCAGCCATTATTCTGCTATTTGCTCATATACTTTAAACACTGGAGAGCAGAGTGATATCTATATTTAGTACCTTGTTATTTATAAGGGACATTTATCTATATCAGCTCACCTGATTCTCTTTTTAACGATTCTGTGAGGTGATCTAGTTTTTATTATTAACTAGTACTAATCTAGCTGTTATTGTTCTCAGTTTCCAGGTAAGGAAAAAGAGAGATCAGAGAGCCTATTTACCTTCACATAGCTAGTGAGACCTGAAATAGGTTGTGTAACTGATATTTGAATCCAGATGTTTTTAAAACTCTATACTCTGTTATTTTTCTATTGTTCACATTGTCTCTCAGAAGCCCATCAAAATATAAGACGTGACTTACCAGGGACTGCAGTCTGTAGGCCCATTTACACATCGGCCTGCTCGCGAGGATATTTTCTCATTGGGAAATTATTAAATTGTGTATCAGTGATAATTAATGGAAGATGATTTTTTCATGATCCCAAACAATACTATTGCCTAGATGTTTCCTAAGTATGATATTTCCTTCGTCTAATTTTATCATGGAACAGTGCCCTGCTGTGAAAAGATGCAGTCTAACATTTTTGTAGCACTTGATTTGATTCAGATTTGCTTTGCTGAGGACTTTCTCTAAATGAAATGCCTGTCTGAGAATAAATGAGTTCTCTAACACTTGGAACAGTCAAATAATGGATGGAGAGCCAGTTAGTGATGTTATAGAAAGGAATCATCTTTCATGTCTGGAGTTAGGTTTGATTAGACCAAAGGTTCCTCTCCATAAGCTTTACTGATGTTGTGGTTGACCAGTTCATACAGATTAGGGGAAAAAATTGATATGGAGAGTGAGTGTGTTGTAGAGTGAAAAAACATGTTTTAATATGATTAGTGGTAATCTGTATGGAATGGATATATCAGCATGATGGATAAGAGTTTTGGAGTGAAGTGGACTTGCTTTAGTGGTCCTAGGAAAGCAGCCTCTGTGAGCCTCAACTTCTCATGTCTAAGTTGGGAATCATAATAAAATCTTTTTCAGAGTAGTTTCCAGTTAGAGATAATTCCTGCAAAGGTCTGATACCAGGCATATATATTGGTATGTGACCATGATAATTGTAAATGACAAATAAATAAACCACAGAAACCATACTGTTTATGATTTTCTAAATTCCTAGATTTTCTAAGCCATTAAGTTTTTTCAGAAAACTTTCCTTTCATAAAGTCAAATTCTTCTTGATTTCTTCCTGGGTACACTGTTAGACAGGGCCAGCTTCCCGAATGTGCAGCCTGTAGAGTTTCATTATATACTTTGCTCAGAGGGTCCTGTGCTTGGTTTAATGCCCTGCTATAATTGTCCTAAAATTTCTTAATAGAGTTTTATTTTTGATCTCATGCTTTGTGGGTAAGGCCCAATGGGACAACAGAGCATGTGCATGAGCAGGGGAGCTACACATACATGCACATCCACTGGCCCATTTGCATATGCATTTGAGTGTCTTATGAGCACAGAATTCTGGTGACCCACCATGTGTGGGAGCTCAGTGAGACTCAAAGAGAGTACGGTGCAGATGCGTTATGTCTGTGACTAACGAAGCAGGGTTACTGATAGCCTTGAGAGACCCTATTTATCATATTTATCAACACTATCCTTTCTTACTCATGTTACTTCCCTGTATTAGCTAATCACTTACCCTGACAGTGGTGACATAAGAAGGAATGGGAAACATAGGGTAACTCAGTCCTTTTTCCTTTCAGTTCTTCCTTAGTAATCAGTAAGCTGAAATAGTGTCATGAAGTGAAATAAAAAGAATTGAGTTTGTCTGGTGCAGTGTTTCCACTGTTCTTGTAAGAACAAAACACACATACATATACAAGCTACAAAAAATTCTGAATTTTAGTGATTCCACATATGGATTAAATACTCATATTTGCATCAAAAGCTGGCATTGCAGTATAAAAGTGAATGACAAAATTCATGCTAATAATTTAAAATTATAATTCTTTACTTAGACTGGCATTCAATACTGAACTTAAAAAAAAACATGGCATTGAGACAGAGACAACAGAAGAAAGGTAAAAGTTTCAAAATTTCCCCTGCTTTTTGAACAAGGATTTCCACACTTTCATTTTGAAGAGGGTTCTGTTAATTATGTATCAGTCCAGTCCTGTGTTAAAATACATTTCTTAAGTCTGCTTGTAGTTAATTACAGCTATGTGACTGAGTTCTAGTCAGAATATGAGATAAATTGATGTGTGCCACTTCCAGATTCATAAAACTATTGCACATATGAAACTCTCCTTTTCACTATGGCATGTCAAAGTCCAAGGTGATCTAGGAAAATATGTATTGAAGACAACAAAGCCTTTAGGTGTCTGGATTCCTAAGTGCCTGTGTGGTAATGAGTCCTCCAACTGATCTGGACACTCTTTGGACTGCAGATGCAGTATACGTTAATAATAATTATACTCATTTGTGTTTTAGCTCATGTACAATTTTGGGTCTGTGTGGTGACT
Source organism: Smutsia gigantea (assembly GCA_032199065.1). NCBI lineage: Eukaryota > Metazoa > Chordata > Mammalia > Pholidota > Manidae > Smutsia > Smutsia gigantea. The sequence continues at coordinate 201,535 of JAVSCE010005072.1, read as the reverse complement.
TATAGTAACCATCTGGCTTACAATGCTCCTGGACTTTCTCTTAAGAGTTATCTTAGACCATTTTTTGTCCCTACCATAAAGTTGGAAAGTATTAGATAAAATCTATTGTTATTTGATTTTTGTATTTCTCTTATCCCCAGCTAGAGTAGCTGAGGACTAGAGACTATCTCTAGTGCCCCTTGGCACTCACCATTCCTATTCACTCCAACCCAACATTATGCTGGTCTACTATATTGATGACATTAAGTTAATCTGACTTGGTGAGTAGGCAGTGGCAAGCAGAATGAATTCCCTTGTAAGACACCAGAATGTGGAAGATAAGCCTTATAATGTTTCAGGAGCCTGCACATTGGAAAAGTAGTCTGGGGCAAATCAGGACATCCTTTTCAAGATAAAGTTATTGGTCTTTTGCCTTTGAGCACTAGGAGGGATAAGGTATAGAAGCTTAGAGCACTTTTGGATTTTAGAAACAGCATACGCCATACTTGAAAATACTGTACCAACCTATTTAGAAAATGACTCAGAAAGCTCTCAATTTTGAGTCAGACCCAGAGTGAAGGATGGCTTTACAACTGGGTGAGAGCAGTTTTTCCTTTTGGATGATAAATCCTAATAGATCCAGTGGTTCTTAATGTATGTGCCTTAGATGAGAAAGTGGAGTGGAATCTCTGGCAAGGCCTGAGTGGAAGTTATAGTACTCAGTGCGTAGTACATACTGCTGAGTTCTATAGCAGGACATGCCATCTACAGCAAGATCCAATCACTGTTTAAAAGGTGATTCTTGCTGTGCTGTTGGGTCTTAATAGAAACCAAGTGCTTGACCATGGGACATTAAGTGACTATGTAGCTGCAGATGCCTACTAAGAGTACTGTCAGACTGAACAAGTCATACTTTTGGGAGGAAGAGTAGCAATCTATTATATGATGGAAATGATAATTAGGGATTAGGCCTGAGCAGGTCTGGGGGGGTCTAATATTCAGGTAAATTCAGGTCTAATCAGGTCTAATTTACCTGAATAAGTACTGCAGAATCCCAAATTACATCTGTTGCACTGGCATCTCTCCCTCAGTTCACACCTATAAGCCCAATGGTGGGCTCTTTATGGCCTGATGGAAAGTTGAAAAACCCAGGCTTTACACATTATCCCCATGGGACTTGGAGGCAGAAGGAACATTACATTGATGCTCATGTTGCTTGCTGTGCCTTGAGGGATAAAGTACTATGTTTCTAGTGAAGGAACTATGTGTCTTCTACCTGTATTCATGAAACAGCCCTAGTGGACAAATCAAACAATATCTAAATATCTAAATTCATTTAAATGAATGAATGAATGAATGAATAAATAAATAAGTAAATAAGTAAGTATATATATATACCAGCTCCAACAATATGTGTATGTAATATAGTATGTGTATCTACATATTTGCATATGTATATAATATGTATTTATATATTTGTATAATGTACAAAGAGACATGATTATCTTTAGAAGACAGTGTCACAAGTAATAATTTACTTTATTTTCCATTACTTTTACAATTGACATATTGTTTGCAATCAGGAATAAAGCAATAAACATACTTTTAAAACAAAAACAAAACCCCAAATACCAAAACAAAACCTGGGCCTGGTTCATGAATAGGTTAGCTTAATATGTTAATGTGAGCTGAAAATAGAGTGTTTTGCTCCCACTCAGAGGAGGAAGACAATGGTGAAGGGAACTCTTCCTAGTGGGCAGAATTTTGAAGAGTTACCTGGTCTTCAGTTTTTGGTCAGTGATAAGGGTAATGGTATATGTATTCAGGGGAAGTAGCAAAGGGCCCAGCTGGTTGGTCAGCAGCCTGGGAGGAACAGTATTGGAAAGGAAGAGTTGGGCAGGTCTGGGGAAGCGGCAAGTGGATGAATCTATAGGAGTGGGCATGAAATGTGTGGACCTTTGTGTCTCATAAAAATACCTTTGGAGTTTGCAGCAGGTCGTCTCTAAGATGGCCCCAGTGATGCTCTGTCCTGTGCAGTCTTCTTTATTGTGGGCTGGCTTAGCTCTTGTAGCTAGACGATATATTTTGGCAAAGATGATGCCAGACTATGTCACATAAGACAGTTACTTGCTAGCAGTTTCTCTTTTTCCCTCCTTTTCTCTCTCTCTCTTTCTGGCTTTGATGAAGCAAACTATAGTGGGGAGGCCCATATGGCAAGGAACTGGACCCCATCTCTAACCAACAGCCAGCAAGGGACTGAGATTCTCAGTCTAATAGCCTGCAAGGAATTGAGTCCTGCCAAAAACTACTTGAACTTGGAAGAAGATCCTTCCCCAGTAGAGCCTTCAGGTGAGATTCCCACCCTGGTAGACACCTTGTTGCAGTTTCATGAGATACTTGAAGCAGATGGTCCATATAAGCAGTACTTAGGTATCTCGTTACCTAAGTACAAATAATACAAATAATAAATGTGTATTGTTTTAAATTGCTAGGTTTTGGAGTAACTTGTTTTGCACAGTCAGCAATTAATACAGAAGGCATACATCAATAGGAAGCATTAAAAACTGGGTGGATAGGATAAGTCATCCAGGTAATGACAGCCAGATTTTGTTCTCAGTCACCACAAAAGTGCACAATAGGTCAAGGACAGAGCGTTCAGGGTGGCACAAATGGAAACTATGCATGAGCTTCACAGGATGGGCTCCCTCTCACCAAGGCTGCCCTCACCGTTGCTGGATGTCTGACCTGTTACAGCAGAAAAAATGCGGAGCCTTCAATATGGGACCATTCTTATTTATTTATTCTTTTTATTTTAGTATCGTTAATGTACAATTACATGTGCAACATTATGGTTACTAGACTCCCCCTATTATCAAGTCCCCACCACACACCCCATTACAGTCACTGTCCATTAGTATAGTGAGATGCTATAGAATCACTACTTGTCTTCTCTGTGTTATAATGCCTTCCCCGTGCCCCCCCCGCCACATTATGTGTGCTAACCGTAATGCCCCTTTTCCCCCTTATCCCTCCCTTCCCACCCATACTCCCAGTCCCTTTCTGTTTGGTAACTGTTAGTCCTTTCTTGGGTTCTGTGAGTCTGCTGCTGTTTTGTTCCTGCAGTTTTTTCTTTATTCTTATACTCCACAGATGAGTGAAATAATTTGATACTTGTCTTTCTCCTTCTGGCTTATTTTACTGAGCATAATAACCTCTAGCTCCATCCACGTTGTTGCAAATGATAGGATTTGTTTTCTTCTTACGGCTGAATAATATTTCATTGTGTATATGTACCACATCTTCTTTTCTTTTTTCTTCACTGTGCTTAAATGCCACAGTCTTATTTATGCCTGCACTAAAGCATTTATTTATTCTTTTTTATTAAGGTATTATTGATATACACACTTATGAAGGTTTCACATGAAAAAACAATGTGGTTGGTACATTTACCCATATTATTAAGTCTCCACCCATACCTCAATGCAGTCACTGTCCATCAGTGAGGTAAGATGCCACAGATTCACTGCTTGCCTTCTCTGTGCTACAGTGTTTTCCCCTTGATCGTCCACACCATGTGTACTAAACATAATACCCCTCAATCCCCTTCTCCCAACATCCCCACCCACACTCCCACACCCCTCCTCTTTGGTAACCACTAGTTCCTTCTTGGGTCTCTGACTCTGCTGCTATTTTGTTGCTTCAGTTTTGGTTCGTTGTTATACTCCACAAATGAGGGAAATCATTTGTCACTTGTCTTTCTCTGCCTGGCTTATTTTGCTGAGTATAATATCCTCCAGCTCCATCCATGTTGTTGCAAATGGTAGGATTTGTTTCTTTCTTATGGCTGAATAGTATTCCCTTGTGTGTATGTACCACCTCTTCTTTATCCATTCATCTACTGATGGACACTTAGGTTGCTTCCATATCTTGGCTATTGTAAAAAGTGCTTCAGTGAACATAGGGGTGCATATGTCTTTTTGAATCTGAGAAGTTGTATTCTTTGGGTAAATTCCAAGGAGTGGGATTACTGAGTCAAATGGTATTTGTATATTTAGTTTGTTGAGGAACCTCCATATTGCTTTCCACAATGGTTGAACTAGCTTACATTCCCAAGAGCAGTGTAGGAGGGTTCCCCTTTCTCCACATCCTCGCCAGCATTTGTTCTTAGTCTTCTCGATGTTGGCAATCTTTACTGGTGTGAGGTGATATCTCATTGTGGTTTTAATTTGCATTTCCCTGATGATTAGTGATGTGGCGCATCTTATAATGTGTCTGTTGGCCATCTGAATTTCTTCTTTGGAGAACTCTCTCTTCATATCCTCTGCCCATTTTTTAATTGGGTTATTTGCTTTTTGGGTGTTGAGGTGTGTAAGTTCTTTATATATTTTGGATGTTAACCCCTTGTCAGATATGTCATTTACAAATATATTCTCCCATACTGTAGGATGCCTTTTTGTTCTGTTGATGGTGTCCTTTGTCATACAGAAACGTTTTAGTTTGATGTAGTCCCATGAGTTCATTTTTGCTTTTGTTTCCCTTGCTCGAAGCGATGCATTCAGGAAGAAGTTGCTCATGTATATTCGGGAGATTTTTGCCTATGTTGTCTTCTAAGAGTTTTATGGTTTCATGACTTGCATTCAGGTCCTTGATCCATTTCGACTTTACTTTTGTGTATGGGGTTAAACAATAATCCATTTTCATTCTCTTGCATGTAGCTGTCCAGTTTTGTGAAAACCAGCGGTTGAAGAGGCTGTCATTTCCCTATTGTATGTCCATGACTGCTTTACCGTATATTTATTGACCATATATGGTTGGGTTTATATCAGGGCTCTCTAGTCTATTCCATTGGTCTATGGGTCTGTTCTTGTGCCAATACGAAATTGTCTTGATTACTGTGGCTCTGTAAAAGAGCTTGAAGTTGGGGAGCATAATCTTTTTGATGTATTTCTGAATTCGGTTTGCTAATATTTTGTTGAGTATTTTTCAATCTATGTTCATCTTTTTTTGTGGTGTCTTTGCCTGGTTTTGGTATTAGAGTGATGTTGGCCCCGTAGAATGAGTTTGGAAGTATTCCCTCTTCTTCTACACTTTGGAAAACTTTAAGGTGGATGGGTATTAAGTCTTCACTAAATGTTTGATAAAATTCAGTGATGAAACCATCTGGGACAAGCATTTAGTTCTTAGGTAGGTTTTTGATTACCAGTTCAATTTCGTTGCTGGTAATTGGTCAGTTCAAATTTTCTTTTTCTTTCTGGGTCAGCCTTGGAAAGTTATATTTTTCTAGAAAGTTGTCCATTTCTTCTAGGTTATCCAGTTTGTTAGCATATAATTTTTCATAGTATTCTCTTATAATTCTTTGTATTTCTGTGGTATCCATAGTGATTTTTCCTGTCTCATTTTTGATTCTGTTTATGTGTGTGGACTCTCTTTTCTTCTTGATAAATCTGGCTGGGGTTTATCTATTTTGTCTATTTTCTTAAAGAACCAGCTTTTGCTTTCATAAATTCTTTCTATTGTTTTATTCTTCTCAATTTTATTTATTTCTGCTCTAATCTTTTTTATGTCCCTGCTTATGCTGACTTTGGGCCTCATTTGTTCTTCTTTTTCTAGTTTCGTTAATTGTGAGTTTTGACTACTCATATGGAATTGTTCTTTTTTCCTATACTTTCCTCTTAAAACGGCCTTTGCTGTGTCCCACAGATTTTGTGGTGTTGAATTATTGTTTTCATTTGTCTCCATATATTGCTTGATCTCTGTTTTTATTTGGTCATTGATCCATTGGTTATTTAGGAGCATGTTGTGAAGCCTCCATGTGTTTGTGGGATTTTTCATTTTCTTTGCATAATTTATTTCTAGTTTCATACCTTTGTGGTCTGAGAAACTGGTTGGTACAATTTCAGTCTTTTTGAATTTACTGAGGCTCTTTTTGTGGCCTAGTATATGATCTATTCTTGAAAATGTTCCATGTGCACTTGAGAAGAGTGTGTATTCTGCTGCTTTTGGGTGTAGAGTTCTGTAGATATCTATGTCCATGTGTTCTACTGTGTTGTTCAGTGCCTCTGTCTCCTTACTTATTTTCAGTCTGGTTGATCTGTCCTTCAGAGTGGAGTGTTGAAGTCTCCTAGAATGAATGCAATGCATTCTATTTCCCCTTTTAATTCTGTTAGTATTTGTTTCACATATGTAGGTGCTCCTGTGTTGGGTGCATAGATATTTATAGGGGTTGTATCTTCTTGTTGGATTGACCCTTTTATCATTATGTAATGTCCTTCTTTGTCTCTTGTGACTTTCTTTTTTTGAAGTCTATTTTGTCTGATACAAATACTGCAGCTCCTGCTTTTTTCTCCCTATTAGTTGCATGAAATATCTTTTTCCATCCCTTCACTTTTAGTCTGTGTATGTCTTTGGGTTTAAAGTGAGTCTCTTGTAGGCAGCATATACTGAATCTTGTTTTTTTTTCATCCAATCAGTGACTCCATGTCTTTTGACTGGTGCATTGATTCCATTTACATTTAGGGTGATTACCGATAGGTATGTACTTATTGCCATTGCAGGCTTTAGATTCGAGGTTACCAAAGGTTCAAGGTTAACTTCCTTACTATCTAAGAGTCTAAGTTAACTCACTTAATATGCTACTACAAACACAGTCTAAAGGTTCTTTGTTTTCTTTTTCTTCCTCCTCCATTCTTTATATATTAGGGATCATATTCTGTACTCCTTGACTATCCCTTGATTGACTTTGGGGATAGTTAATTTAATTTTGCATTTGCTTAGTAATTAGCTCTTCTACTTTCTTTACTCTGGTTTTATTACATCTGGTGACAGCTATTAAACCTTAGGAACACTTCTATCTATAGCAGTCCCTCCGAAGTACACTGTAGAGATGGTTTGTGGGAGTAAATTCTCTCACCTTTTGCTTATCTGGAAATTGTTTAATCCCTCCTTCAAATTTAAATGATAATCTTGCCAGATAAAATATTCTGGTTTCAAGGCCCTTCTGCTTCACTGCATTAAATACATCATTCCACTCCCTACTGGCCTGTAAGGTTTCTGTTGAGAAGTCTGACTATAGCCTGATGGGCTTTCCTTTGTATGTGATCTTATTTCTCTCTCTGGATGCTTTTAATAGTCTGTTCTTATCCTTGATCTTTGCCATTTTAATTACTATATGTCTTAGTATTGTCTTCCTTGGGTCTCTTGTGTTGGGATATCTGTGCATCTCCCTGGCCTGAGAGACTATCTCCTTCCCCTGATTGGGGACGTTTTCAGCAATTACCTCCTCAAAGACACTTTCTATCCCTTTTTCTCTCTCTTCTTCTGGCACCCCTATAATGCGAATATTATTCCTTTTGGATTGGTCACACAGTTGTCTCAATATTCTTTCATTCTTAGAAATCCTTTTTTCTCTTTGCCTCACCTTCTTTGTATTCCTCTTCTCTAGTTTCTAGTTCATTTACCGTGTCCTCCACCATATCCAATCTGCTTTTAAGAACCTCGATTGTGCTCTTCAACAATTGGATCTCCAACCAGAATTCATTCCTGAGTTCTTGGTTATCTTTCTATACCTCCATCAGCATGTTAATAATATTTATTTTGAAATCCCTTTCAGGAAGAGTCATGAGGTCGATGTCATTTAAATCTTTCTCAGGAGTTGTATTAATAATTTTACTGTGAACCAGGGTCCTCTGACATTTCATATTGTGTATGGCGCCCTCTAGTGCTCAGAAGAGCTATTCCCATGTGCTGCTCGTCTCCTGAAGCAAAGCCAAGGGTCGCAGGGGAGTGGTGTTGGTGCCTGGGGGGAGGAAAGAGCTCTTTCCTGCTATCCGGCTGGAATGCCTGTCTCCATTGCCTGAACCACTGGGCCACGCACCCAGATATAAGCCTCTATGCTTTGCATTTGTAGTTGCTGTAGACAAAGCTTCCTTCTGGCTGGGCTAACACCAGGGTAGAGTTTGTCAGTTTGTGAGCCAGGTGAGGCTGGCCAGGAGAAAGGTGCAGTAGGCTGTATATCACAGAGGGGGTCCTTGGAGCTGTGTAGCCAGGGAGCTGGAGTTCCTGAAGATCGTCTAAGGAGGAAGATTTCTTTTTATTTCTTAAATATGAGAGTCTATATGGCAAAGCTCCCACCCTGCTGGGCAGAGTGCACCTGGACAATTTTGTCTACCTGTCCTCTCTCTTGAGCAGTAAGCTCTGTGCAATCCTTGCCCCTTTAGTAGCCCTCTTGCTAAGGACTTCCTTGTTAGGAAGTCTCTCAGACTGCCCACCATTCTTTTGTCCCAGAGCACCCAGATATGGATCCATGCTTTCCACAAGCGTCTGGAATCTCAGTCTCTCCAGGAATTCTGCCTGTCTTAGTTTTCCAACCCTGTAGTCATGAGAGTATCATGCCAGAGCCATGAAATGTAGGTTTGTGCTCCCAGAGAAAATCTCTGGAGTTAGGTATTCAGCAGTCCCAGGTCTCAACTGCCTCCCTGCTCTGTTTCTCTTCCTCCCGCAGGTGAGCTGGGGTGAGGGAACTGCTTGAGTATCGCCGGGCCACAGCTTTGGTACATTACCCCGTTCTGTGATGTCTGCTCTTTTCTCCAGTTGTATGCAATCTGGCACAGTCCTCTTTCCTGTTGCTCTTTCAGCATTAGTTGTATTAATTATATTTTCGTATTATATGCAGTTTTACGAGGAAGCCTGTGTCTCATCTCTCACACTGCCATCTTTAATACAGTCTCTCTGTTCCACATCTTCTTTATCCATTCATCTACTGATGGACACTTAGGTTGTTTCCATTTCTTGGCTATTGTAAATAGTGTTGCGATAAACATCGGAGTGCATATGTCTTTTTCAAACTGGACTCCTGCATTCTTAGGGTAAATTCCTAGGAGGGGAATTCCTGGGTCAAATGGTATTTCTATTTTGAGTTTTTGAGGCACCTCCATACTGCTTTCCACAAATTTGTTGAACTAATTTACATTCCCACCAGCAGTGTAGAAAGGTTCCCCTTTCTCCATATCCTTGCCTGCATTTGTTGTTGTTTGTCTTTTGGATGTTGGCCATCCTAACTTGTGTGTGGTTATATCTCATTGTGGTTTTAATTTATGGGACCATTCTTAAAGGAGTTCAAATAGCTACTCATGCCATCTAGCTCAGTGCTGAATTATATACCCATGCCTTTCATCCAAGGTTTTTAAGTCAAAGACTATGAGTGATTTCTGTAAAATCTAGCTAATAGCAAAAATAATGATTATGTATGCTTCCTACTTCTTATATCTATCCTTTGTTCCATGAAACTTTGCAATTAAGATGTTTTGGCCTCTTAATTTTTATTGACAGACTGGTCCTATAATTGGAATCTCTTTCCTAAAGCATCACAAAATTGAAATTCCTCCAGTTTAGTTAAGCAACTCTGAAAACCCAGCACACTCATCAAGGAGGAATAAAAATAAAATTATTTGGAAGGAAAGAAGCTAGGAGAATTGGTAGAATGTGTTTTTATCATATTGATACAGATCTCTCTAGAAAGCTAGACTAGTGATTTATTCTGTTCAGTAAAGAGCAATACTTTGCTCTTATGTGGACAATATCCTAAGCAAAACTCTTTTGAAACCATGTCATTTCTGTGTCCAGGTCATTTCTGATTCTAAGGTGAAGAATCTAAGTTTCTAAGCCCATGTTAGAGGCCAAAGGCTATATATATAATTCTATAACTGAAAATAGATAATAGGAGTCTGCTTCCTTGCTGTATCCATCAGTCATATTGTTTTCACCCTCAATTTATTCACCATGAATTCCCACTGATGTGGGCACTGTACAAACCATACATCAAAATGGGAGACTATTCTCAAGGACCTACCTTGGCAGCATGTAGAATATATATCAAATGAATTGTAGGGATGATTTTCCATATTATCTAGGTCCTTGCGCCATGTTCATTTTTTTTAATTTCTTTGTTTTTCTTAAGAAGGAAAATAACCATCTCAAATGCTTTTAGGAATAGAGTATTAAAAATTACTAAAAAAAATAACCTTAATAGCCTGGAACCATGTCAGTTCACCATTTGTTCTTTTGATAATGATTAATGCCTATGATTTACAAAACACTATGTTAGCAATAAATGAAATGTGAAATCTTCCCGCAAGAAAATTTAGTTAAGTCAACAACCTAGTGACATAGAATACAGGATGAAGTAGGCTCTGTCAGAATCACTATCCAGGGCTCCTGAAAACAGAGAAATGACAGATAGATTACAGACCATAGAACGTGAGAACCGAGATGGAACTAGAGAGTTCCTTGACTAGTCATACACATGAAGTATAGTGATGTACTTTATTATATGTTTTTTTTTTTTTGCCTAGCTCACATTAAAAACCCTCTATCAACCAAATAATTTACAAATGATTAATGAATGCAGTATCATTGTTTGGCAATGAAGTACTGTTAAGCAGAGCTTATCCGCACACATGGGTTAATGTTTGGAGGCCAACCAGGAGAAGTGAACACAGTGAAGACAGTGAAGTCATGAGATAGAGAGAGAAAGAATTGGTAATTAAGAAGACAAGGTCCCCTGGGAAATGAGAGGAATTTTAAATGATGGTTAGGAGTAAAGGTTTCTGAGAGTTTGTCCTTTTGGGAAACCAGAGAGAGGGAAGCACATTGTCAGGATGAGGGAGACGAGGTGGAAGGATGGGACTAAGGAGAGTGTTTATGCCAGGGCAGAAAGAGGGAAGTTGAGGATCTATTTGGATGGTACAATCTTTTTGGGCAGGAGGGAATTCTATTTGACAGAATGAAGGATGAAGGGTGTAAGCTAGGGATTCACACCAGGCGGATAAGGTCCAGGCAGGCTTTTGAGAGCACTTGGTATAAAATCATTTAAGAAAAGATAGAAGAGGAGGTAATACTCCCAAACTCATTCTACGAGGCCAACATCACTCTAATACCAAAACCATGCAAAGACACCACAAAAAAAGAAAATTATAGACCAATATCTCTGATGAACAAAGATGCAAAAATACTCAACAAAATATTAGCAAACCAAATTCAGAAATATATCAAAAAGATCATCCATCATGATCAAGTGTGATTCATCCCAGGGATGCAAGGATGGTACAACATTCAAAAATCCATCAACATCATCCACCATATCAACAAAAAGAAGGACAAAAACCACATCATCATCTTTGACAAAATTCAACATCCATTCATGATAAAAACTCTCAACAAAATGGGTATAGAGGGCAAGTACCTCAACATAATAAAGGCCATATATGACAAACCTACAGCCAAAATTATACTTAACGGCGAGAAGCTGAAAGCTTTTCCTTTAAGATCAGGAACAAGACAAGGATGCCCACTCTCCCACTTTTATTCAACATGGTTCTGGAGGTCCTAGCCAAGGCAATGAGGGAATACAAAGAAATAAAAGGCATCCAGATTGGCAAGGAAGAAGTTAAAAACTCCCTGTTTGCAGATGGCATGATATTGTACATAAAAAACCATAAAGAATTCACTCCAAAACTACTAGAACTAATATCTGAATTCAGCAAAGTTGCAGGATACAAAATTAATACACAGAAATCTGTGGCATTCCTATACACTACAATGAACTGGCAGAGAGAGAAATTAGGAAAACAATTCCATTCACAATTGCATCAAAAAGAATAAAATACCTAGGAATAAACCTAACCAAGGAAGTGAAAGACTTATACCCTGAAAACTACAAGACACTCATGAGAGAAATTAAAGAAGATACCAATAAATGGAAACACATCCTGTGCTCATGGATAGGAAGAATTAATATTGTCAAAATGGCCATCCTGCCTAAAGCAATCTACAGATTTAATGCAATTCCTTTCAAAATACCAACAGCATTCTTCAATGAACTAGAGCAAATAGTTCTAAAATTCATATGGAACCACAAAAGACCCCAAATAGCTAAAGCAATCCTGAGAAGGAAGAGTAAAGCAGGAGGAACTACATTCCCTGACTTCAAGCTCTTCTACAAAGCCACAGTAATCAAGACAATTTGGTACTGGCATAAGAACAGACCCATAGACCAATGGAACAGACAAGAGAGCCCAGATATAAACCCAAGCATATATGGACAATTAATGTACAATAAAGGAGCCATGGATATACAATGGGGAAATGATAGCCTCTTCAACAGCTGGTTTTGGCAAAACTGGACAGCTACATGTAAGTGAATGAAACTGGATTACTGTCTAACCCCATATACAAAGGTAAACTCAAAATGGATCAAAGACCTGAATATAAGTCATGAAAACATAAAACTCTTAGAAAAAAACATAGGCAAAAATCTCTTGGACATAAACATGAGCAATTTCTTCACGAACATATCTCCCTAGTTAAGGGAAACAAAAGCAAAAATGGAGAAGTGGGACTATATCAAACTAAAAAGCTGTACAGCAAAGGATACCATCAATAGAACAAAAAGACATCCTACAGTATGAGAGAATATATTCATAAATGACATATCTCATAAGGGGTTGACACCCAAATTATATAAAGAGCTGACACACCTCAACAAACAAAAAGCAAATAAGCCAATTAAAAAATGGGCAGAGGATCTGAACAGACACTTTTCCAAAGAAGAAATTCAGATGGCCAACAGGCACATGATAAGATGCTCCACATCCCTACTCATCAGAGAAATGCAAATTAAAACCTCACACCAGTTAGGATGGCTAACATCCAAAAGACAAACAATAACAAATGTTGGCAAGGATGTGGAGAAAGGGGAACCCTCCTACACTGCTTGTGGGAATGTAAGTTAGTTCAACCATTGTGGAAAGCAGTATGGAGGTTCCTCAAAAAGCTAAAAGTGGAAATACCATTTGACCCAGTAATTCCACTCCTAGGAATTTACCCTAAGAATGCAGGAGTCCAGTTTGAAAAAGACATATGCACCCCTATGTTTACTGAAGCACTATTTACAATAGCCAAGAAATGGAAGCAACCTAAGTGTCCATCAGTAGATGAATGGATAAAGAAGATGTGGTACATATACACAATGGAATATTATTCATCCATAAGAAGAAAACAAATCCTACCATTTGCAACAACATGGATGGAGCTAGAGGGTATTATGCTCAGTGAAATAAGCCAGGTGGAGAGTGGCAAGTATCAAATGATTTCATTCACCTGTGGAGTATAAGAACAAAGAAAAACCTGAAGGAACAAAACAGCAGCAGACTCACAGAACCCAAGAATGGACTAACAGTTACCGAAGGGAAAGGGATTGGGGAGGATGGGTGGGAAGGGAGGGATATAGGAGAAAAAGTGCCATTACGAAAGCATGTATAATGTGGTGGTGGTGGGGGGCACGGGGAAGGGAGTATAACACAGAGAAGACAAGTAGTGATTCTATAGCATCTTATTACACTGATGGACAGTGACTGTATTGGGGTATGTGGTGGGGACTTGATAATAGGTGGAGTCTTGTAACCATAATGTTGTTCATGTAATTGTACATTAATAATAGCAAAAAAAAAGCATTTAAGAAAAAAAGGGACCCGTGGATCCAATTACAAGTCCAGAATAGATGGATAGATGGGATATTATTATTCTAGAGCCAGTAACTGAGTAAGTTGATTTTTATCAACAGCCCTGAACATTCTGGGCTGTAGAACTGGAAGATCAGCTGCCTGGGGCCTGGGGAAGCAGCAGTTGCTGAATGCTAAGGGTGTAAGAGATTTTAGGGCGATGCTGAATGCGTGCGGGACATTGTGTGGGTCTTGGAACCATGCAAGTGGCACAGCCATGCAAGTGGCACTGCCTGAGAAGAGTTGATGGGTTAGGATGACAAAGAGGTGACAGGGAATGGGAATTCACCATAGTGGCAAAGGTTGGGTTCACAGAGTAGAAGTAGGAGAATTGTCTGGTGGGGGTATTGTCCTGTCTGACAGGGCCGTGTGTAGGCAGCTGGCATCGTGTGGATCGGAAGTTCAGTAAGTTCTTGTATTTTGAGACTAGGATGCTTTTGGAGGATCATTTACAAGGATGTTGAGGTTGCTCAGGGGGCTGGCAAGAGAGAGACACAAATGGGTATCTATTTTTCTACTGCAGAGTGATTTGCTGGAAATACTCTTAATCCCGAATCCTATAAACTTGGTGTTGGTCCTGATTCTACCATAGACCAGGCCTGTAACTTCCCAAAAAGGCCTTTTTTTCCCTTTCCTAAAAGAAAACATTTTATTTTAGAATAATTTTAAGTTTTCGGAAAGAACAATAAAGTAAACAGAGTTACCATATGCCCTGCATCAAATTTCCCATATTATCATCATCTTAAGTTAATATGATGCATTTCTCACAATTAATGAACCAATCTTGATACGTTATTATTAACTAAAGTCCATACTTTATTCAGATTTGCTTAGTTTGTACCTTATGTCATTTTTATTTCTGTTCCAGGATCCTATGCAGGACAGCATATTACATTCAGTCATCCTGTTCCCTTAGGCTCCTCTTGCCTGTGACAATTCCTCTGACTTCCCTTGTTTTTAAACACCCTGACATTTTTGAGGACTACTGGTCAGGTATTTTGCAAAATATCCCTTTATTGGGATTTGTCTGATGATTTTTTTTTCATGACTACAATGGGGATCTGGGTTTTTGTAAGGAAGACCACAGAGGTGAAGAGCCATTCTCAGCCCATCATGTCTCAGTCCATGCTATCAATATGTCTTATGTCTGTCCGCGTTGACCCTGATCACTGGGCTTAGGTTGTGTTTGTCAAGTGGCTACTCTGTGAAGGTTCTCATTTCCCCCTTTCCATCCTAGCCTCTTGAGAAGGACGTCACTGTGGGGAGCTCACTCTTAAGGAATGGCAGTTCAGTTCCAATGGAGGCTGAGTGTCTGCATAAATTGTTTAGAATATTTCTGTGCAGGGAGATTTGCCTATTCTCTCCCATTTATTTATTAAATCATGTATTTATATCAGCACATACTCATGGATATTTATTTTGTATTTTGTATTACAATCCACTGACACTTTATTCATTGTTTGCTAAAATTGTTCCAGCCTTGGCTGTTGGGAGCTCCTTCAGTTGGATGCTGTGTCCCTTGGACGTCCCTCCATCCTGTTATTTTTTACCTTGCTGGTTTTGTGTTTGAGCACTTCCTTACTTCCTGCTACTACATATGCCACAAGTTTTCATTGTATATTTCCCACTCCAGTCCCTTCTCAAAGGACCCCTGGTTCCTTTAATAGTGAATGGTGTTAGAAACCAAGATCTGTGTGCTATGTGGACTTGTTGCTACTGAGGGTAAAAAAGGTCACCACACTGGAAATGGGCTTCCTTGGACGAAGTGGGCGTGTCTTCTCTCCAGGCTGCATTGAGCGTCTCAGCTTCTCCTTGGGCTCAGCCTCGCTGGCCCTGGTTCTCTTTACTAAAGCTTCATTGCCATTGCCTTTGCTCCTTAACTGTCTTTGCTTTGCTAATTCCTGCTCATTCCTTGGATATTCCTTTTCAGGGAAGCCTTCCAGAACACCCATGTCAACCCAAATTAGACTAAGGCTCTCCAGAATATACTTTCATAATCCCTTGTGTCTTTCCTCAGTCTTGCTTATCACATTTTGCAGCTACCTATTAATGTGTGTAAGTATTTTATTAGTGTCTGCCTAAACCAGTAAGCTATAAGGGACTGTGTCTGTGCCCTCACCATTAAAGCCCCAGCATCATGTACATTGAATAGTAGTATATAGTAAGTGTAGCCTCAGTAGTTGAAAATAAATGAAATACTTTAAGAGCTAGTTTGTGAGGGAGAGGTAGAAAAAATCTTTTTTTCTCTTTAGGGCAGAACAATAGAATCTATAAGATAAGTTTAAAGGAGGGTAGCCATTGATTCAAAACAAATTTCTTCTTACTATCCAATTTGGAAATAGTCCGGATCATGGAGTAGTGAGCACCTTATCACCAAAAATGTTTAAATAGAAAGTAGAAAATCATGTGTCATTAATGCCTGCACATTATTGTAAATGTTGGTTTGGGACATCATCATGTTCCCTTTCAACAGTGTAATATGGTTGAAAGCAACAGACCAAGGAGGCAAATGGACCTGGTTGTATCTTTCTACTATGTTTCCTGCTCTGTGACCTTGGACAAGCGCCTTATCTTTGCTGAGACTCAGATTTCTCATTTGGAAAATGGGGATAATAACTTTACTCATAGTTGGGACAATGAGGATTGAATTGCATGGTATGTGTGCAATGTGTAGCACAATGCCTCACACAGGCAAGCTTTCAATGAAGAGAGGCTATATTATGAAGCATATAGACCCTAGTAAATAGCACAGGATTTAGAGATAGACAATTGTGAGTTTAAATTTCTACTGCTATTCATCAGCTATATATTTGGCCAAGTTACCTGTGCTCTTTGAGCCTCAGTTTCCTTAGCTATAAAGATAGTATTTATTATTTTGAAATGTTGTTTACAGGAATGTGTATAGAAACAGGTATAGAGAACCTGGCCCTAATAGGCACTCAAAGGATACTTGCAGGGCCAGATGACTTAGATATTCTAGGGCATGCCCAAGGAACACAGATATTTGTTGGTGATTTCTGCTTTGATTAATAGGGCATGCAAATTGAGGGTAAAAAAGTGAATGGCAGTAGAGGGGATGTATTCTTGAGGCTGAAGAAGGGGCAGGAAAGAGTGGAGTCAGGGAGATGAGTATTTTGAATGAGGGAATACTTTGGGAAACAGAAGAAGGATTAAGTAGGGATCATGATGAAGTTTTGCTTGGTGGTGTAATTTTGTTTTTTGATTTCCAAGAAATAGCCCATAACATCTATATTATTGACCAATATTTTGGAATTTGGAATTTTTGTTGAAAGAGGAGCAGAGTGATGAGTCTGGCCTCAAGGTGGACTCAAAGTGAGCAGAGATTGCCCACCAGGATTGCACTAGATTCTCTCTCCTTCCCTTTCTGATTCTTGGGTTCTAAGTTTCTAATCCCTGTTCTGGCACATTTATTACTGTGAGAATGAGATGAAATAAAGAGATGTGGAAAAATGATTACAATATACATATAAATCATTAAAATATAAGTGATTAAAATATATATGAATAAATAATTCTCTCTTAGTACTGACTAGAAGAACCAGAAAATTCAGAACCATATAATACTGATAGATTACAGTAAAAACATTATGAAAATTTCAAACTCCCTCATTTGAACTGCATCTGCTTCTAATCAGCTTTCCCAACCATCCTCCTAACATTAGATCCTTATGAGGGTAAAACAGTGCCATTCACTCAATCAGCAAATATTGAGTGCCTACTATATGGCAAGAACCAGTCTAGTGGCTAGGGATATAATGATAAACAGGACATGCAGAGTGTTGATGGAGTTTCCATTCTAGTGTTTGCTGATGGTGGTGGTGGTGAGTGGGGGCAGCAGGCAACAACTAAAGAGACAAATGGACAAGAAAATACAGATTCCTAATCATAGCTATGGCTCATACATTAACACATTCCTTAACACAAATGTCAAGTACCCACAATGAGTGGGTATTCTGTAATTATCTGCAAACTAAAATGTATACATTAATATCTGGTAACTCATTTCCTCCTAGATTAACGTTTTTTCTTTTTCTAACTGATAACTCATTTGAGCTAAAGTGCTTTTTCACAGATGTGCATCTTAACAATAGTTTTTTTGGTTAATGTGAAACAGGAGACACCAAAATGCAGCAAAGCCAATGAAAAGCTGTTTGGGGATAAGGAGCTATGGGTCACTTTTTAGCTTACACTTATTATAGAATCTCTTTTTGAGCTCAGAGTCCATTTTTCAAGCAGATGAGGTAATACAGTATTAGTAATAAGTGAAGGAAAGTATAAGCTTCTTTTATGATAGCTAATCTGAATTGTTTGAACATCATTCATGTCATTATTTGATCTCTTTAACACAAGCTTGCTGAAGATTCAACTCAACTATGTAAACAACTTATATGACTTATTTGCTTAAATGGTTGCTAAGTGAGATTGTAAAAATAAAACCGTAAGGACCTCTTGAGAGGATCAGATATTTTATAAAGAAGTAAGATTTTTCATAAAGGATGTAATTCTTAACAAAATCTCCATGGGTTCAAATAATTAACTACTTTCTAAGACTGTAACTCAATATAATACTATGTAGTGTTCAGGAGTGGACAGGAAAAACAAATGGCTTCAGAAAGATGCATCTCTTTTTCACTTCTTTTGCACCATAATATGACTGCTCAATTTTTATAAAAGCTGTAATTGGCTATAAAGGATAACATGTAGTAAAATTTAATCTAGTACTTGCTTAATTGACAGTTTAATGATGGAGCATAAGGATAATTGGAAAATAATTCTAATTTTTAGAAAGATAATATGTTTATATTGATTATTTTTACAGCACTATTTATTTCAGTACACTCTGAGTTTTGAGGGAAGAGGGAATAGAGAGTGTATGGCAAATGGAACTGGGAGTCAGGTAATATCACTTCCAATCACAAGCTATGTTGCCTTTGGCAAATGCAAAAGTTACTTAACTTCTCTGACTCTCCTTTCTAAAGTTGTAAAATATGAGGATCGGAAAGAATGATACTTTCCTTCCAATTCTAATACTGGATGATCTTTTTGATGCCTGATTTTAATGTTTTAATTGGGGAACTAAGCAAGAACCATTTCTTTAATATCCAAATAAGAATTTTTGATAATTACAATAATTTATCAATTTCTGATAAATTAACCACAAGATTTAAATAAAGGTACTTAAAATATTCTGACTTAATTTAAGCTTTTCCCTCCTCAAATGATATGCATGCAGTTTGTCTTCTGGCTATTAAGTACCAATTTAAGTTAGAGAATTCTCATTTTTTAAACACCTATAAATTAATTATAATTTTTTTATAGATTATTGGAAAGTAAAGTAATGACTCAGAAATATAAAAACAGGTCTAAATTATCCATATAAATTCTCTAGGTTTAGCATTTTTCCAAAATTATGCAGGATGAGATTTTTGCTGCTGGCCATGAAGGAGAAACTGATATGGGACTTATCATTCTACTGTGACAACTAGAACATTGAGCAAAATCCATGAAAAAATTGTGCTCAGACATTTAGTAAGAAGGAGGCTGCACAGTCTGTGAGCCTTTAGAGAAGGGGCCATGTTGGGTGTGTCCTATGATTGCTTCAGTGTTCCTTCTGGGGGCAACTTATGGGCCATGGAATAGGGAGGGAGACAGGTAAAGCATGATGTCTTGTTAAGTTGTGAGATGAGAAGTTTAGTGGATGGACTTAATAGAAGATTAAATTCTACAGAAGAAAATGTTGCTGAACTGGAAATCAGAGCAACAGAACATCCCAAATGCAGCAGAGAGAGAAAAAGATTGAAAAAAATTTTAAGAGCACCTTAGTAGCCTGATTGAAAATATCAAAGGGTTTAACTTTGCCAGTGTGTATTTGAAATCCAGGGAGGAGAGGAGCAGAAAAAAATTAAAATGAATAGCTTTAAAATTTCCATATTTCAAGAAAATGTTAACACATAAATCTAAGAATTTCAATGACCACCTCCATACCCCAAGCAGAATATACACTCTAGAAAACCAAAGACAAATTATATAAAGGAGAAAAAAAAAGATAAGAATGTCTTCAGAATTTTTATCTAGAACAAAGGAAGCCAGAAAACAATAGAAAGACATTTTTAAGCAATTAAAGAGAAAAATTTCAACCTACAAATCTATGTCCAGTGTTACTATAGTTCAAAAGTGAAGGCAAAAGAAAAACTGTTTCAGACAACCAAAGTGGAAAGAATCCATTGTTGGCAGGCCCTAATCTATAAAAATATTAAAGGAAGTTCTTCAGACCGATGGAAGATAATGCCAGATGGAAATATAAATCTATAGAAAATAATGAAAATCAACAGAAATGTAAATATTAGGGAATCTATTTTCTAGAAAAGATAATTCACTGTTTACTGCAAAATATAAACAATATATGAGAATGTTTATAAGTAGGAATGAAATATGCAACAATAATAACAAAGAACAGGAGGAAGGGGTGATGAACATTTTTACATTATTTATAATATGCTATAATACTTAATAAGTTAAGAATGTAAATGGAATATTCATTAAAAAAAGATGTATACCTAATAAGCCAATAACAGAGAAATAATGAAATGATAAACATGTTCACTTAATCCAGAAGAAGACAGAAAAGAAAGAAGGAATAAACAGAAGGGATAAATGGAAAACAAATAACAGGATTATAGACTGAAATAAGCCATACTGATAATTATGTCACCTGTATATTATCTAAGCATAACAATTATAGCAGAGATTAAATGACTGGATAAAAAGGCCATACTATCCACAACAACACCCCATTAAATATGAATTCACAGATGAATTAAAAGTGAATGAAAGCAAACATGAATCAAAATAAAATAAGGATAGCTGTATTAGTATCAGACCAAGTATTCTCCAAAATAGAGAAAATTATTTGTGTTAATGAGGGAATTTCCTAAGGATTAAAAGGTTAAATCGTAATGAAGACCTAATAAATTTCAGTGCACCTAACAACAGAGCTTCAAAATACATGATGCAAAAACAGACAGAGCTTAAAGGTGAAATAAATTAAAGCCAACTTATTTAAAGATTTCAAAGTCCTCTCAGTAACTGATAGCTAAAATGTAGAGAGATAATCAGGAAGAATTATAGACTTAAACTATCAACCAACTTGACATTTATAGAATACTCCACCCAATGTGAACAGAATACATCTACTGGGCAATTGTGTAAGGAATAATCACCAAAATAGATTATATGCTGGTCTATAAAACAAGTCTCAATTAATTTAAAAGGTTTGAAATCTTACAGAGTCTGCTTTCTCACTGAAACAATTAAATTAGAAATCAATAGAACAATGCCTGACAAAACTCTTAATGAAACAACACACAACTCTAAAATATAAAAAGACTGTCTAAACCAACTGTTGGTGAAGATGTGGAGCAAATAGAACACTCATGCATATAAAATGTAAAGGAGTGTAAAATGGTTCAACCTACTTTGGAAACAATATGCCCGTCTCTTTTAAAGTTAAACATACCTATATATAACTCAGTAAGTCTACTCCTAGGTATTTATTCAAGGAAGTTGAAAGAATATGTCTACACAAAATCATAAATACAAATATATAACTATTAATAATAATCCCAAACTGGTAACAGCACAAATATCTACTTAATGGTGAATGGATTAAATTCTGGTATATCTATATGATGAAATACTATTCAGCAATAAAGGAAGGAATGAACTACTGATACATATAAAATCATGAATGAATCTTGAAAACATTATGCTCAGTAAAAGATACCAGAAACAAAAAGTATATACTATATGGTTTCATTTACATGAAAGAAATTACACAAAAGAGAAATTTGATCATAGGCCTGGAGTTATAGGTCTTTAGGGACTGGGAATAAAGGGGCACAAGACAATTTTTCGGGTGATAGAAATATTCTCTGTCTTTAATGTGGTGGAGCTTACACATGAGTGTATGTATTTGTCAGAACTAATAAAACCTTTATATTTCACATAGCTGCCTTTATTGTATTAGGGAAGTTTATTCCTTAATACATTTGATTAAGAAAAGGGCTAGATTTGAAAAACTTCTGTAAGATGTTTCCATGTATGACCTAAGAAGAATAATTTTGTGATCAAATATGTTGAATATTTTCAATAAAATCTTAACGAATTCAAACAATTTTAAATAAGAATTCTTAGAGTCTTTAGCAGGCTATTTTTAATTTGAAATCTCAGAGACATTTTCTTGTTTTTAGCCTTTCCCTTACTTTTAAATGGAGCATCTTTCTGGAGTAGTTCTCTTTTTATGTTTGAAAAATACTCCCCTATTTCAACTAGGTATTCTGTTAAATGTGAAGTGATTTTTTCTCCTCATTCTTGAGTTTCATGACGCTGACAATAAGAGCTTTTTTACTTCATTCTGGTCAAGAATTGAAAGGGATTATAAGGAAGAGATGTTATAGGTGAATGGATGAATAAAATGTGGTCCATTCAGACAATGGAACATTATTCTGTGCTAAAAAAATTGAGCTATCAAGCCATGGAAAGACATGGAAGAACCTTAAATGCATATTGCTAAGTGAAAGAAACCAGACTGAAAGGGAACATACTGCATAATTCCAACTAGATGACATTCTGGAAATGTCAAAACTATGGAGACAGTAAAAACATCAGCGGTTGCCAGTGGCTGGGGAGGGGAAGGGATGAATAGGTGGAGCACAGAGGATTTTTAGGGCAGTGAAAATACTCTGTATGATACTATAATAATGGATACATGTCATTATGCATTTGTCGAAACACACAGAATGTACATCAAGAGTGAGCTTAAGGGAAACTGTGGGCTTTGGGTGATTATGGTGTGTTAATGTAGGCTGGTCAGTTGTAACAAATGTACCACTTGGGTGAGGGATGTTTCTAATGAGGGAGGCTATGCATGTGTGCTGGGGAGGGGGTATATGATAAATACATTTATTTTCCTTTTTATTGTAATTTTTCTGTGAACCTAAAAAATACAATATTTTTTTTAAAAAGATTGTAAGCATTTAGAAAAGGAAGCAACAATTACTGTTAGACTTAATGAGCTCACCAAGAACAAATCATCCATGGTAGATTCATGTCCTTCTTTCGTGGGTTAGATAAACAGTGCACATTTGGATTTCAACATGATGTCAGAGTCTCCCAATACATCTTTGTGAATAGGTGGAACTATATGAGGATAATTTAATCTAAATAGAGTAATTCACAGGAGATCCACAGGCTATATTTGAAAGGTCAGTGTTTATCTGAACAGTGATATTTTTAGAGCCATAGCACTCTTCTTTCAACCTTTTGTGTATATGTATAGTTTTTACTTTTTACATTGTAAACAATGCCATATTTTCAAAAATAAGTTCTTACTTTTTTTGGAAAATATTTGAAATAATGACATGCCATTCAAATATGATATTTTAAATAATGTCATACTGATCAGAATTTTATATGGTTCAAAATTTAGAAAAATCGTTAAAAAACTTGATTTTATAATTGTTACTGTAAAGAATTTAAGTGACCTTGAAATAACAGATACACATTTGAAAGAAATAAAGTTAAAAAGCTAAAGATAAATTTTTGCCATTGGATTCAGAATAAAATAATTATACTAGTGAAATGTGATATATAAAAGGATTTAAGGATTTTAGGATGATTATAAATGGAATGTAGATTAACTATTGACATGCCCTACCAAAATATCTAAATTAATAATGGTTTTACTTTATCAAATGTGTACTATGTCCCAAGCATTGTTAGGAACTTTACATACATTTATCTGTAAGTCTCATGTCAATCTTTAATTTTTAAGTTTAATTTTTGCCATTTGATAAATTGAAGTTTTAAGCTCAGAAAGGTTAAATAATTTGCTCACGCAGTTAATGAAAGTTGGGGCTAGATTACTAACCTCAGATCCTCTTTTTACAAGATCCATATTCTTTTTCTCTTTCTGCGTCATTGGTGTGATCTTAGCATGCACAGAGAAAAAATAACATGAAAGATGTAATAAGCACATTTTAATCTAAGCTATTCAGAGTCTCATTTGGAGTTTCCACCTGATTAAGAATACCACAGTTTAAGAGGAAAACTGGAGTACTTTTAGAGCATAGGTGATCATATGGAGAAGAGATTTGAATTCATTTTTGTATAAGGTGGAGTTAAAAAAAAAATCTAAGGATTTTTGACCTGGACAACTGGACAACTGAGGATTCTGTTGGCCCATGGTAGCTGTCTTCAACATTTGAATAACTGTTGTTTGAAAGAGGTGTTACATTTTCCTTTGTAACTCCACAGAGTGAAACTAGGACTAATGCATGAAAAAATCATAAAACCAGCTTGGGTTAACACAGGCAGAATAAGCAGAGAGTAGTTGATCACTTAGTTGGATACCAGCACAGAATCACTGACAGTCTCAGCTGACTTTTAAGGTTCCTTGCAATACTTGGAGTCTTTAACTTTATAGAAACAGCAGTATATTAACTGCGTGGAAGTTAGCATGCATTTCTTAAAAAGTGATTTTATTGAGCACCTTCATTTTGAAACCAGATTAAAACTGAAATGACCCACAGCAACACACCTGTTAAAGCAGGCGGGCAGCTGCTGGCGCAGAGAGAACAGGGCCCATGCTGCTGTGTCCACTGTTGTAGACACCTGCCAGACAATAATTATTTGCTTTTGGACAAAGATCCTTGGTGCATATTTTCAACATTCTTTAAGAGAGCTGACTGCTAAATGTTTTCATCTCCATCCCAAGTATGAGGCTTTGTGTCCTGGCAAAGGAAGAGGCCAGAGGAACCTTCACTCTTTAGAAGGTGAATGTTTTTGACTGTGATGGAAATAACTCAGAAGTTACGTGGGGCTCATTCTTTCCATCTCATATGTCGAAAAGGCCTACTGGGATGGCTGCCAAGACATCCAAGGTCCACGTGGCCTCAGCAAGCAGCCCTCAGGACACTTTGTGGGCGGTGTGGCCTTCATGCAGCACTGACAGAAGGTAAGACATATTCTGTCCCTCTCCCCACCCTTGCTCCCCCAAATCCTCCATTGCCAGTTTTCTTTATTGACCTATTAAATATTCACCAACTCACTCAAAGTATTTTGAAGATCTTTTTTGCAGTTTATACCTGTGATACTCAAAGTGTGGTCTGTGGACCAGCACTAGCACCTGTCACTGGGAACTGGTTAGAAATGCGGGTTCTTGGCCCTCACACAATGCCTATCCAACCAGAATCCACTTTTTAATATAATTCCTAAGGGATTTGTAGGCACATGAAATTTTGAGAAGCACTATTTTAGACAACCTGCTCATAATCTTACAAATTTTGTAAACATAATGGGTGGTTTAGTACTTTCCCACATTGGTCGAATTTTACTTTTTCATGTCTTAAAATGTATCCTTTAGTTTGAGAATAATGAACTTCCTGGGATTATTGCCTAAACTAGAATCTTCCACTAATCCTTTACTCTCAGTCGTCATAACCCAATCGGCCATCCATCATAGAACTTTAAATCCTATCTCCAAATTGTCTCCCTGCCACCTGCCACAAGAGACCTGGATCAGGTGCTCTCATTTCAGTCTGGACTATACTTAAGCTTCTGGCTTCTCTCTTCTCCCATTTAGTCTCCAAACTATGGGAAAAGGTAATTTGTATTGAAAACATCCTTGTCCTAGGACAATTTTCTTTCTCTCTCTTTTTTTATTAAAGTATCATTGGTATACAATCTTATGTTGGTTTCAAATATACAACTTGGTTGTTCATCAGTTACCCATATTATTAAATCCTCACCCCCTCTAGTGCGGTTACTATCTGTCAATGCAGAAGGATGTTACAGAATCACTGACTGTATTCTCCATGCTGTACTACTGTACCAGTGACCACCTCATATTGTGATTGTGAATTATGTTCACCTTTATCCTTCTTACCCTTCCCCCCACGCCCCAATCCCTGCCCTTGGTAACCACTGACAATTTTCTAGCTTACTAGTTTGCATTCAAATTCTTCTCTAATCAGTCTCCAGTAGGTTTTAGCTTTTTCCATTGCCATGTTCCTACCAAACACCTTAATTCTAATTATAAACTATACTGGCCATTCCTGCATTTCCATTTCCCTGAAAGCTTATCTTCACACTTTCTCCTCCTCTTCTTTCTTTCTAGACTAATAATGAAAATAAAGCCTTCCCCAGTCTCCCCAGATAGAATGAGTTGCTTCTTCCTCTACTAATGTAGCACAGTTTACATGTGTGTGTTGCCACTTTCCAGTGTTACTTATTTTCTTGTTTCTATACACTGCTACATTATGAGTGCCTGCAAGGCATTGATAAAGGAGGCATAATAATGTTTAGTTTAAAAAATATGTTCTGGAGTAAAAAACTGTCAAATTCCTTACTACTGCATGACCCTAGGTGAGTGACCCCTCTAAGCCTCAGCTTCCTTATCTGTAATATGGGGATAATCACACCTGAGTGGAGTTTGTGGGGATTAAAATAAAATATGGTTTCATTTACATGATCATTAATTCATAATAATAACTCAGTTTTGTTCTGGAAGGACAGGGTATTTTAGGTGGTAATCAAGGCAGGGGCAAGAACTTAACCATGGAAAGTGATATGAATCCGAATTCTTGAATTAGAAGGTAAGGGTGCAGTGTGGCTTCATCATAGGCGGAGGAAAGAAGCCCACTAATTAGAACTAAGATACAGGGTGAGAGGAGCCACAGCGACCTGCCGCAATGCCGAGTGCCCCGGACTGGAGTTTCTGAGGACCGACCCCCATGGATCCAAGAGGGTGGGCACAGGTGATGCAGAGGACAAACCATCACCCATAAAGTGACGTGTAGTCACCTATATAAAGTGTGCATTCATGTTCTCCATTTTGTTTCTACTCCTTCCTGATGAATTCTAACATTTTGTAGGTCTTGGTATGTGATGTCGGTCTTTCCTTCCTTACTGTCTTTCTGTCCCTCCTTCTGTCTTTCTCTTTCTCTCTCTTCCTCCCCCACCACTTCTTCCTTCCTTCCTTCCTTCCTTCCTTCCTTTCCTTTCCTTCCTCTCCTTCCTTTCTTCCTTGCTTATCAGAGTTACTTTAGTGACAGTGAGTATTTGTTCAATATACACTCGATTAAAACCAACAGACAGAGCACACAGAGTTGGAGACAATTGCTTGTCATTATCAGTGCAGACAGGCTTGAACTAAAATCCTAGAATGGAAAGAGTGGCCTGCCACTTTCTATGAGTCAAATGCAGTGATTCTGATTAAAGAAGACAGTCTTAAATAGGAGATATAATCCATATGATAAAAAAACAAATCTTAAAACTTAATTCCTTGCATGTGTACTGAAAAGACTTTATTCTTGGGAGTAATTTCTTACAATACAACAAATTCTCATTCACTTTTAAGGGAAGCAGGAAATGAGAAAGAGGTGCATTTCCTGGAATCCAGGCTGTGTACCTAGGACTCAGACATTGGGACTTCAGGGTGGAAGAGCAGGAACTGCCCGTGTAGACTCTGATCTTTCTGGAGCCTATAGCAGACTGAGCCCACTGGCAGGCTGCTCATAGCCATGTACCAGGTTGCTTTCAAAGGTGTGCCACTAGTTTTTAATTAATGTACATTAATTGTTGCTACAACTGAGTGTATATACTGTTTTAAGAAGTCAGGGACTGTGGCATAAAATGAGTTCAATTTGTTGAAAGAAAGAAGTAAGAGGCAGAGTGTGAGGCCAAACTGGTGCCAAAGGAAAAGTGTTGTTGACTGGATCATGTGAGGACTGGGCCGTTTAACTGTGAGAGGAGCATAGTTAGTACAGCCAGCACTTTTACTCATACAGGGATATGGTGCTGAGGACAGATGACAACATTAATAAATCATGTGATGACCATAGATGTTTTTATGTGGATTTTTAGTGCTAGAGTAGTGACTATATTGTATTTTTGTTTATAGCTCTAGCCTTGTTTTGAATCTTTGATTTCTTTCAAGTTTGACCCACAATTCAAGATTTAAGTGTGCTGGAAAAAAAAGTCAATAACCATGGCAACAGTGCTGTTAATTGCCTTTTGTGCTTTTCTCAAATTCATAAGAAGTAGGGGGAAAAATTTAATTCTTATTGCATGGCTACTATGTGCCAGGCTGTGCCAGGCATTTTACCCATGTTGTTTCATTGAATTCTCCAAATCATTATGGAAGGAGTTAACATTCCCATCTTTTAGATAAGGACACCAAAGTTTCAAAAGATTGAGTAAGATTTTTCAAGAGCACAAAGCAAGTGAAGATAAGATTTAAATCCAGATCACTTAGCTTTAAATTCTAGGCCTTTCCTCATTATTATATATTTGCTTAATCTTATCTACCCTTTTACATGGCAATAATAAATATAATATTGTCTGACTGACATATGTACTAATCTGCCTATTCATCTATGTATCTATGTACCTATCTACATATGTATGTATTTACTGTCTGACGGTTATATACTGTTGTTTCTATGGCTCTTAGATTACAAGATCCAGAATCTCATATCCTGAGACAGATACAGGCCTGGACTTTGTTACTGTTAACACTACTTGCTGTGTGACTTTAAACAAATCCTCCAGTGACTCAGTTTCTTAATCTGTAAAATTAGAGGATTTGGAGCATTTGCTTTCAGTAATGCTTTCAAGCACTAATATCTATGTTCACACAAAGACTATGTACAAGAGTTTACACTGAAATTCTATTTGGGTACAAAAATGTAAAGTAAATAGAAATTTGAGTGGCACTAGAGAAATCCTTTAGGGAGCAGGGTTCATGGCTTAGTTGGAATATCATGTGCTTCCTGGTGGATAAGTGGGAATGGGGATGGTTTAATTAGGAATAATTCCTGTTGAGACAGTGTTAGTAAAGTAGAATAATTCCTGTTGAGACAATTTTCGTAAAATATGGGTTTTGGAACAACAGATACCTGAATTTGAATCGTGATGTGATCAGTTATTAGTTGCATAACCTGGGCATAATTCTGAGTCTCAATTTCCCCTCTATAAATTGGGAGTAATTGAGGGCTCTGGGGGAATGAAATGAGATAATAGGAGATAACTACTTAACACATGGCATAGAACATGGTTGGTATTCAATAAGTGGTAGTTTCCTCCTCTTCTCTCCTCTGTGTGTGATGTTGGTAAAAACATGGCAAAATAAAAATCTAAGCCATGTCAGTACAAAGTTCCCCTGATAGCATCTCTGGACCATCAAACAATTCCAGGAAGATCAGAATTGAAAAGTCTAGACTAACTCCATTCCCGCTTCCTGTACCAGAGGAACTACACTATCCTTTTCCTTTTTTAAAGTTCCTGAGGAATTCCTTTTGCATTTTTGAGGAAAGTTTGATGTGTGCAGACCTGGAGGTCTGGCCACACACCATGGATATTTGATTTTTCCTTCTCTCTCCTTTTTCCACCGTCTCTCATGAGGAAACCTTAATCGGAGCTCTTGCCAGGTGATGAGGTCTCCACATTCCTTCCAGCAGCTGCTATGTATGTATGGTGTCTGGTGGTGTTTTAACACCTGCTTCAATATTTACCTGTGAGGGCTTCACTTTGCTCCCTGGCCTTATTCACAGAATGGAGCTGTCCAGAAACGATACCTTGGGGATTGCTATTAAGTATCTCCAAAGCTGACCATTCAGTATTCACCTATCTTTCCAGAAGCATTCTTCCAGGTAGCAAGTTCTGAAATGGACTCTGCTGCCATCTTTCTTTGGCCCTTTGAAGGCGTGAGCACCAGGAACATGAGGAATTAATTTAAAAAAGCACATCCCAAATTTGTGGGTAACTAAAAGAAAGAAGGGAATGAAGTGTTTTATTTACCTTCACTATACCCTCTTATGAGGGAAGAGAAGAAATAAAAGAAAACTCTTACTTCTTAAACTTCTTCAGCTGCAATGCTCACTTGTAAAGTCGTATTCATACAGCACTTAGCCATAGTGTTTTTAGATCCATTATTTCTTTCCAGCAACCCCATGTCAGCATGTGGCTGGTGTTATTATCACCACTTATAAATGGAAAATGGAGGCTTAGAGCAGTTAGGTAACTTGTCAAAACATTTCACATCCCCTGTGGAATGAAATGGGGAATGCTTAGGCAAAATAAAACATATGTACAAAGAAATACATAAGACTAGTTAACAACCAGATGTTATGATGGGTGTTACCATTAACCTATTTCAGAGATAAGAAAGCATGGCTATCAGTTATGTCTTCACATGCCCAATTATATCAAATACTTTGCAGAATGATGGAGAGTGTGCATTTGTATGTTCTTAAAATAAAAGATATTGTGGTAGGAAGTATGTCATGGAGGTGGGTGCATGAACGTGGGTTCAGATAAGCCTGTGTTTGAATCTTTGTTCCACTATGGTCAAGTGACTTAACTCTTCTAGTTGATATCCTAGTTTCTAATCACTCTGTAGCTCAGTTTCCTAATTTTTAAAGTGGGAATGAATAATTTCTGATTAGCACCATTGTAAGAATTGAAGTCAATAGCATGCCTGGTGAATGCTATAGACTCAGTGCTGGCTCACACACTGGAGAGCTTGTTGTCAGTGTTTACTATTCCAGGAAGGTGCTCACACCATTTTGGTTTGTGTCTACTTTTGTCTGGGCCTCTGGGACTTGAAGAGAGAGGGGAACTGGCTGGAAGCAAACTACCCGTGCACGTACATAGTCTGGCTTGCTGGCCAGATCTGTGTCCTGTGTAATTACAATGACATCTCAATATGTTCTCATGTCGCAAGTAGTCTTTGCTTGTATCATATTTGCATTTGAAAGTTATAGCTCCGGAACCGTAAGTGCTGAATGGACTCCAAGTAACTTGATGCCATGCAGGGCAAAGAGCTCGCCTTCAAAATGCTGTCAGGAAGATTCAATTTTTTGTAACAATTTTTATAGGAATTCCCATGGAGGAGAATTCTCAGGAGAAGAATTTGGCCTCTTGGTTTGAAGCACATCTGGTTCTTTGAGTTGTCAAAGAGCAAGTAGTCCATAACAATTTAGAGAATGAGGTGAATGTGAAATTGGAGCTGGACAAATTCAGGAGAAATTCAAATTACAGACAGCTTTATTTACCTTTCAAAACATCCTGCTGGTTCATAAGTTAGAGGGAGATTCTTTAAATTAGTCAAAAATGGGAAACCAGTGGAATCCCAATAGAGCTGTGGTAATATAATTAATTCTCTTCATTTAGAGGCTACTTAACTAATTTGTGGATTTTCTAGGATCCTGGCTTTTCCCTTTCACACCGAACTGTGATGCCTTTTGGTCTGTTCTCTGCATAACAATATTCTCTGTAATGTGTGGGTAGAGAAGGCAAAAGGGACCCATAAATTAGTTTTAAATGTAGTCTCATATGTTAGTCTCAGTCTTAGGTAGGCACAAAAGAAATGTTTACTAGATGAAGGAAATCAGCTGTGTATTAGCAGTTCTGGACTGATTGGGTTCTGGAGTTGCCATGAATTTTGTTAATCTAGTTTATTCTCACTGTCTGTGTAATTGCTAACTGAGCCATCAGAAGTCATAATTAGAGGTTTTCCTCTAAGCTTAAGGGGTTCTTCCTATTTCCATGAAGTCCCATGAGTTAGAGAAAATATTCAGATTTGAAATTTTGTAAAAATTCAATTGTAACCAAACCAGTAGTGATATCCAATTATCTCAGAAGAAAATTTCTGTCTCCTGTGAACTCCTAAATAACAGTATTTGCGTGTCCCTGTGTGGCAGTTATCACATACCTTGCATTGTACTTCTTTGCATACAGTCAGTCCCATCTCTCCTGCTAGACTGCAGGGCAGTCACCTGGAGGGCATCTCTCTTCTCATCTTTATTATCTCCAGAGAAGTCCAAGAGAGCTAGAGTGTAAGCCACATTTGTAATTTATAATTTTCTAGTGTATGTTAATGAAAATAAAAACAGAAAATCAAATGAAATTAGTTTTAATAATATATTTACTTAAGCCAGTGCACCCAAATTATCATTTTAATATGTAAGTGATAAATAACTTATTAGAGATATTTTATATTAAAATATGAAGTCTTTAACATCTTGCATGTACTTTACATGTGTGGTACATTTTGGTTCATACAAACTAGATTCAAGTTTTCAATATCCCCATGTGGCTAGTGGCTCCCACCTTGGACAGCCTGACTTGAGAACACTGTGCAGTGGGAGGTTATACAGTGCTCTGCTATCAGAGTGTAGATCGTGTGGGTTCAAATCCCCACTGCACTGATTCTCTAAGCTTCAACGTCAAGAGAAATATTAATAATGAGAAAATAACTGGCATAAGGTATGTATTCAAAGGCTGTTGTTAAGTGAATCAAAA
Organism: Smutsia gigantea; assembly: GCA_032199065.1. Lineage (NCBI taxonomy): Eukaryota > Metazoa > Chordata > Mammalia > Pholidota > Manidae > Smutsia > Smutsia gigantea. The sequence goes on along the minus strand of JAVSCE010005072.1, from coordinate 169,616 downwards.
TATTTTTCCCAGGAGGTTATTTGAGGATTGAATGAGATAAGTGCATATAAAGCCCTTAGCACAGAGTATGGCACATGGAACTTCTTCAATTCAAATGCGCTATTATGGTTATTAAGATACTGTCTAGACACTAGAACATATATATTCAATAGGTATTTTCCCCTCATGTCTCCTAGCCAAACATTTATCCAACCTTTATAACACATCTCGTAAAGGATTTTCTTTGTGAAGCCTTCTTCCCTCCCAACCAAGTACATCTGAATCTTTTCTTCCTCTGTTCTTTCACAGAACTAGATTCATTCTTTTTAAAATTCCTTATTACGATGTAAGTATTTGTGTGTTTTCATTTTCCTTCAGATGATAAGCCCCCATATGTGGGGACATTGTTTATTTACCTCATTATGTGCCACACATTAACTGGCACATAATAAATGCTAAGTACATTTTTAATATATAAGAAATGAACAAATCCTTTTCTTTGAACATGAGAGATTGAGATCTCTTCCAGAAGAAAGCTTCTTAGATTGTTTTTCTGGTCTGAAATGTTCTTAGAAATAAATAAATATGGTGTCAGCTTTGAGTTTCCTCTCAAGCATAATTCAGCTGATGGAGATTTCCTGAGATATTGAAACTCATAGTTGGTTTTAATAGGACAGTTACAGGCCCTGAGGAGAGGATACAGTGTCTGTGATTGCTTGGTGATGGAATTTTATAAAAAGCCACTGAAACTAATATAACTGACACATCTAAACTGAGGATGATACCTTCTTTTTTCATTGTGGGTCACAGCTGTGTAGGGCACCAGCTAATTCATGAAGGGTGTATAGTTACACAGGATTTAAACTTAGATAAACTCCAAGTCTGTAGCTGCCAATCACAGAACATTCCAGTACTGGTCAGAGCAGAGCAGTCTCATGAGATTTCCGTTTGCTTCTAGGGCTTATCCCTATGGGCACATCTGTATTATCCCTGTTCTGGCCCTAAGAAGCTTCTTTCTGAGGCTAGTGTTTGTTCCTTAACTTTCATCAGATAACGTAGAGGTGGAGTTGAGGTCAGAATCACTGGAGTTAGGCCAATCAATTTTATGTATGGTAAGTTTGTATAGAAGACATTAAATCCTGCTTGTTTTGCTGTCCATTATGCCTGCCCTTGGCTTCCATTACCATTGCCTCAGCCTTCTGGTATAGTCTAAGCAAAGGTGAACAGTTATTTCAATCAAGTGTTTGTTATTTCACTGAAGTTGGTATCAGGCATGGTTAAGGCACTGGGGTATGGACGTGAATAGGAAGTGGCCTGTCCTCTCACGTGTGGCAGGAGAGATAGACAGACATACTGCTGTAAGAGAGTGATGTGAGGGCAATGGTAGACGTTTGTGCAGATTGCCATGGGAGTATAGAGTAGGGACAATCATACTTGTATGTGTTAGGTAGATGTAAAACAGAAAAATCATCTGGCTCTACATCTTCTTGGCCAGGTAACCATAAGTAGTGGAGCTACCTACCTCGACCTTGGTTTTTTGAAATAGCTAGGCAGAGAAAATTAAAGCACTCGTCTCTGTGGGTGGAGTTGACTGGGACTATATGAAGGATTGTCAAGCAGCAAGAGAACTGGATACATAAGCCGATGCAGATGGAGCACTTGGCACAGTGATAGAGTTGAATAAGTGTTTGCTACTGCCGTTATCTAAACATGAGGAATTCCTTTGAAGTGTATCGGTCCTTGCATTTTCAGTAATTGAACAAATTGTGACAGAATTTCACTTTATATTTAGATTCAAGGTATTCTGGTGACAGTATGAAAATTCATATGTGTTTTTTCAAATCAGGATTTTTCTAATTCAATTAAATCTAAATGGGAGAGTTATTTTAGGGGGACTTGCTCTATCAGGAATATGGTGAGGGGCCTTGCTCTGTCACTGTGAAGAGATAGTATAAAGACAAAACAATTTAAACCTTGTGATATTGGTGAAAGAATAGTTGGATAGATCACTGAATAGAGTAGACATTTCAGAGAGAACTTTATTTTGTTGAACATGTTTATTATGATGAAGGAAGAATCATAAGTTAATACAGAAGGAATGAAATGTGTATTAAACTGTGCTGAGAAATTTGCTGTTTTGAAAAGAAAATCAACGTATACCCCCTTTTCAAAGCCTATATGAAAACACAATCCTTGCGGATTGATTTAAATATTAAACACACATACACACAGAAAACATGTATGACTAAATACTTACTCTTTGGTTGGAGAGATAACTTCCTATTGCCCTTAGACCAAAGTTTAAAATTGTTACTATGGCTTGAGAAACTCTGTGGTTTCTGCCTAGTTTTCCCTTTTATCCAGAATCACCCCCACTTCTTTGTTCCTCCTGTAGGGTACCACTCTCAGTTCCTTGAATGTGCTGTGCTCTATCCTGCCTGCTGGACTTGGCTTTGTTACTACTGTGGATGGTCTATCTGTCCTCTACACACTCACCCCCCTTCTCCAACCCCTAAACCTGACTTGTTCTGCCAGTTTAACCTTCACTTCTTATACTTCATATGATGCTAAATACCTCGAGGGTATGATTGCACAGCAGTGTGAACCTCTCCTTTTGTGACATCCTCACACGTGTAACTGCCGTTAGATTCTGCTGTCTCATTCACTGTAGTTCACGTGAGAGCAGAGCCCATGTCCTGGCTTACTGCTGTTACACCAGCATCTAGCCAGTGCTTGGTGCACACTGAAAAACTATTAGATCAGTGAAGAAACCAAGGAAAATACAGATTTGATTATATCAAAACTAAAGTGAAAATTTTTTTGTGCTATTATAAATCATTGTAGAAGAGAAATGATTTCATAGGGTTGGGATAAAGATGTTTCCACTTTTTTTCTCTGCTCATAAATCACCCTCAAAGCAAGTATAGCTAAAGGATAACACAGACATCATCTCCAGTGAAATTGTATAAGTGAAGGAATGGTACATGAGTCCATGGCACAGAGGAAAATCAAAGCTAAATGCACACAGACTGTGGGAAAACACTGAGTTGCCCCACAAACTTTGGTGAGGCTCTAGAATTGGAGGCAGTAAGCATAAATTAAGGATAAAGTGTGTGGGTGTGGTGGGGGGAGGAAGGAGAGACTTGCTAGAAAGGGGGGATTTACTTGAAAGTCTTTTTAAGGAGCACTTATATCCCTAGGTGATCACTCTCTACCCAGAATAAGCCAGTGACTCTGGTGGGCTGGAACCAGTGAGGCTAGAGGAAATGGCAGGCACAGAGAAATGGGGAGCAGGTACCTCGGAGAGCAACTAGATGGAAGAAGTACAAGTCTCCCTATTGAGAAGTGTCCAGTTCCAGAGCTTGGCAGCCGACTGATACTTCTCAGGAAGAAGCTGAGAGGAACCTTCCTTGGAAAATTGATACCAACACAGAGAAAAGACTAGCAGGTTGACCTTGGTCGTTGCGAAGGGTGGCTGGCTGCCACATCACCTCATAGTGATATATTGGGAGGCAGGACCTGCCTCACATCCTCCCCTGAACCTCCAGGCAGCATTTTGTGCCCCACTCAGAAAATGTAGACTGGAAAGGTCATTAGCATTCGAGGAAGCATCTAACATGAAACAAGGAGATTAAGAGGGAGTAAAATTTATCTATCTATCTATCTATCTATCTATTATCTATCTATCTATCTATCTATCTATCTATCATCTATCATCTACCTAACTAACTAAATAGATAATGAAAGGGAGATTTGGAATGACAGAAATGCAGGAAGAATAATATTGAGAAAGAAAACTTTACCATTAATATTTTTGAAGAGTCATGAAAGTGTATTGCATTCATAAAACCAGAGCAGGATACTGTAAAAAAAAAAAAGACCATTTAGCAAACAAACTAGGACTCCTAAAAATGGAAAAATTTAAGTTTTAAAGTAACATTTTCAATAAAATTAAAGGTCTGTTCATTTACTCAGCAGTCATGTATTGAGTGTCTGTTATGTGCTAGGCCCTGGTCTAGGCACTGATGGAATGAAAGACTTTGCCCTCTGATGGCTTACATTCCGCAGGCACAGACAGATGTTAAGCAAATACATGCACAACTAAAACATAGACACTATCATCAGGATGTTGAGTGCTTTGGAGAAGTAAGATAGGATAAGGGAGGAAAAACACTGGGTTTCTTTTTTTTAAATTTATTTCTTATTAAGGGATTATTGATATACACTCTTATGAAGGTTTAACATGAAAAAACAATGTGGTTACTACTTTTACCGATATATTCAAGACCACACCCATACCCCAATGCAGTCACTGTCCATCAGTGTAGTAAGATGCCACAGATTCATTGTTTGCCTTCTCTGTGCTACACTATCTTCCCGGTGACACCGCACACCATGTGTACTAAACATAATACTCCTCAATCCCCTTCTCCCTCCATCCCCACCTGCCTTCCCACACCTCTCCCCCTTTGGTAACCACTAGTCCCTTCTCGGAGTCTGTGAGTCTGCTGCTATTTTGTTCCTTCAATTTTGCTGTGTTGTTATACTCCACAAATGAAGGAAATCATTTGGCACTTGAATTTCTCTGCCTGCTTATTTCACTGAGCATAATATCCTCAAGCTCCATCCATGTTGTTGCAAATGGTAGGATTTGTTTCTTTCTTATGGCTGAATAGTATTCCCTTGTGTATATGTACCACCTCTTCTTTATCCATTCATGTACTGATGGACGCTTAGGTTGCTTCCATGTCTTGGCTATTGTAAATAGTGCTGCAATAAACATAGGGGTGCATATGTCTTTTTGAATCTGAGAAGTTGTATTCTTTGGGTAAATTCCAAGGAATGGGATTCCCGGGTCAAATGGTATTGGTATTCGTAGTTTGTTGAGGAACCTCCATATTGCTTTCCACAATGGTTGAACTAGCTTACATTCCCACCAGCAGTGTAGGAGGGTTCCCTTTTCTCCGCATCCTCACCAGCATTTGTTGTTCTTAGTCTTTTGGATGCTGGCCATCCTTACTGGTGTGAGGTGATATCTCATTGTGGTTTTAATTTGCATTTCCCTGATAATTAGTGATATGCAGTATCTTTTCATGTGTCTGTTGGCCATCTGCATTTCTTCTTTGGAGAATTGTCTCTTCATATCCTCTACCCATTTTTTAACTGGGTTATTTTCTTTTTGGGTGTTGAGGGGTGTGAGTTCTTTATATATTTTGGATGTTAACCCCTTGTCAGATAGGTCATTTACAAATATATTCTCCCATTTGTAGGATGCCTTTTTGTTCTGTTGATGGTGTCCTTTACCATACAGAAGCTTTTCACTGTGATGTAGTCCCATGTGTTCATTTTTGCTTTTGTTTCCCTTGCTCGAGGAGATGTGTTCAGGAGGAAGTTGCTCATGCTTATATTCAGGAGATTTTTGCCTATGTTGTCTTCTAAGATTTTTATGGTTTCATGACTTACATTCAGGTCTTTGATCCATTTTGAGTTTACTTTTGTTTATGGGGTTAAGCAGTAATCCAGTTTCATTCTCTTGCATTTAACAGTCCAGTTTTGCCAACACCAGCTGTTGAAGAGGCTGTCATTTCTCCATTGTATGTCCATGACTCCTTTATCATATATTAATTGACCACATATGGTTGGGTGTATATCAGGCCTCTCTGTTCTGTTGGTCTATGGGTCTGTTCTTGTGCCAGTACCAAATTGTCTTGATTACTGTGGCTTTGTAGTAGAGCTTGAAGTTGGGGAGCATACTCCGCCCAGCTTTATTCTTCCTTTTCAGGATTGCTTTGGCTATTTGAGGTCTCTTCTGGTTCCATATGAATTTTTGAACGATTTTCTCTAGTTCATTGAAGAATGCTGTTGGTATTTTGAAAGGAATTGCATTAAATCTGTAGATTGCTTTACGCAGGATGGCCATTTTGACAATATTAATTCTTTCTATCCATGAGCATGGGATGTGTTTCCATTTATAGGTATCTTCTTTAATTTCTCTCATGAGTGTCTTCAGAGTATTTTTCAGAGTATAGGTCTTTCACTTCCTTGATTAGGTTTATTCCTAGGTATTTTATTCTTTTTGATGCTGAGTGTCTTCAGAGTAGTTTTCAGAGTATAGGTCTTTCACTTCCTTGATTAGGTTTATTTCTAGGTATTTTATTCTTTTTGATGCAATTGTGAATGGAACTGTTTTCCTGATTTCTCTTTCTGCTAGTTCATTGTTAGTATATAGGAATGCCACAAATTTCTGCATGTTAATTTTGTATCCTGCAACTTTGCTGAATTCAGATATTAGATCTAGTAGTTTTGGAGTGGATTCTTTAGGGTTTTTTATGTACAATACCATGTCATCTGCAAACAGGGATAGTTTGACTTCTTCCTTGCCAATCTAGGCGCCTTTTATTTCTTTGTGTTGTCTAATTGCTGTGGCTAGGACCTCCAGTACTATGTTGAATAGAAGTGGGGAGAGTGGGCATCCTTGTCTTGTTCCCAATCTTAAAGGAAAAGCTTTCAGCTTCTCACTGTTAAGTATAATGTTGGCTGTAGGTTTGTCATATATGGCCTTTATTATGTTGAGGTACTTGCCCTCTATACCCATTTTGTTGAGAGTTTTTATTATGAATGGATGTTGAATTTTGTCAAAGATGATGATGTGGTTTTTGTCCTTCTTTTTGTTGATATGGTGGATGATGTTGCTGGATTTTTGAATGTTGTGCCATCCTTGCATCCCTGGAATAAATCCTACTTGATCATGATGGATGATCTTTTTGATATATTTTTGAATTTGGTTTGCTTATATTTTGTTGAGTATTTTTGCATCTATTTTCATCAGGATATTGGTCTGTAATTTTCTTTTTTTGTGTTGTCTTTGCCTGGTTTTGGTATTAGAGTGATGTTAGCCTCGTAGAATGAGTTGGAGAGTATGCCCTCCTCTTCTACTTTTTGGAAAACTTTAAGGAGTATGGGTATTAGGTTTTCATTACATATTTGATAAAATTCAGTGGTAAAGCCATGTGGTTCAATGGTTTTGTTCTTAGGTAGTTTTCTGATTGTCAGTTCAATTTTGTTGCTGGTAATTGGTCTGTTCAGATTTTCTGTTTCTTTCTGGGTCAGCCTTGGAAGGTTGTATTGTTCTAGAGAGTTGTCCATTTCTTCTAGGTTATCCAGTTTGTTAGTGTATAATTTTTCATAGTATTTTCAAATAATTCTTTGTATTTCTGTGGTGTCCATAGTGATTTTTCCTTTCTCATTTCTGATTCTGTTTATGTGTGTAGACTCTCTTTTTTTCTTGATAATTTTGGGTAGGGGTTTATCTATTTTGTTTATTTTCTCGAAGAACCAGCTACTGCTTTCATTGATTCTTTCTATTGTTTTATTCTTCTCGATTTTATTTATTTCTGTTCTAATCTTTTTTATGTCCCTCCGTCTACGGACTTTGGGCATCATTTTTTCTTCTTTTTCTAGTTTCATTAATTGTGAGTTTAGACTGTTCATATCGGATTTTTCTTCTTTCCTGAGTTAGGCCTGTATTGCAATATACTTTCCTCATAGCACAGCCTTCGCTGCATCCCAGAGATATTGCGGTGTTGAATTATTGTTGTCATTTGTCTCCATGTATTACTTGATCTCTGTTTTTATTTGGTCATTCATCCATTGGTTGTTTAGGAGTATGTTGTGAAGCCTCCATGTGTTTGTGGGATTTTTCATTTTCTTTGCATAATTTATTTCTAGTTTCATACCTTTGTGGTCTGAGAAACAGGTTCGTATAATTTCAATCTTTTTGAAGTTACCGAGGCTCTTTTTGTGGCCTAGGATGTTGTCTATTCTTAAAAATGTTCCATGTGCACTTGAGAAGAATGTGTATTCTGCTGCTTTTGGGCGTATAGTTCTGTGGATGTCTGCTGATCCATCTGTTCTAATGTGTTGTTCCGTGCTTCTGTCTCCTTACTTATTTTCTGTCTGGTTGATCTGTCCTTCGGAGTGAGTGGAGTGTTGAAGTCTCCTAGAGTGAATGCATTGCATTCTATTTCCCCTTTTAATTCTGTTAGCATTTGTTTCACATATGTAGGTGCCCCTGTGTTGGGTGCATAGATGTTTATAATGGTTATATCTTCTTGTTGGATTGACCCCTTTATCATCATGTAATAATGTACTTCTTCATCTCTTGTGACTTTCTTTGTTTTGAAGTCTATTTTGTCTGATACAAGTACTGCAACTCCTGCTTTTTTCTCCCTATTAGTTGCATGAAATATCTTTTTCCATCCCTTCACTTTTAGTCTGTGTATGTCTTTGGGTTTAAAGTGAGTCTCTTGTAGGCAGCATATAGATGGGTCTTGTGTTCTATGCATTCAATTACTCTATGCCTTTGATTGGTGCATTTAGACCATTTACATTTAGGGTGATTATTGATAGGTATGTACTTATTGGCATTGCAGGCTTTAGATTGTGGTTACCAATGGTTCAAGGTTAACTTCCTTACTATGTAAGAGTCTAACTTAACTCACTTAATGTGCTATTACAAACACAGTCAAAAGGTTCTTTTTGTCTCCTCCTTTTTCTTCCTCCTCCATTCTTTGTATGTTATGAATCGTATTATGAACTCTTTTTCTATCCCTTGATTGACTTTGGTGATAGTTGATTTAATTTTGCCTTTGCTTAGTAATTAGCTGTTCTGCTTTCTTTACTGTGGTTTTTTTACCTCTGGTGACAGCTATTGAGCCTTAGGAACACTTCCATCTATAGCAGTCCCTCCAAAATACACTGTAGAGGCAGTTTGTGGGAGGTAAATTCTTTCAGCTTTTGTTATCTGGAAATTGTTTAATCCCTTTTTCAAATTTAAATGATAACCTCGTCGGATAAAGTATTCTTGGTTCAAGGCCCTTCTGCTTCATTGCATTAAATACATCATGCCACTCCCTTCTGGCCTGTAAGGTTTCTGTTGAGAAATCTGATGTTAGCCTGATGGGCTTTCCTTTGTATGTGATCTTATTTCTCTCTCTGGCTGCTTTTAATAGTCTGTCCTTATCCTTGATCTTTGCCAGTTTAATTACTATATGTCTTGGTGTTGTCTTCCTTGGGTCCCTTGTGTTGGGAGATCTGTGCACCTCCATGACCAGAGTGACTATCTCCTTCACTAGATTGGGGAAGTTTTCAGCTATTTCCTCCTCAAAGACACTTTCTATCCCTTTTTCTCTCTCTTCTTCTTCTGCTACCCCTGTAATGTGAATATTGTTCCGTTTGGCTTGGTCACACAGTTCTCTCAATATTCTTTCATTCTTAGAGATCCTTTTTTTTCTCTCTGTTCCTCAGCTTCCTTGTATTCCTCTTCTCTAATTTCTATTTAACTTATCTTCTCCTCCACTGTATCTAATGTGCTTTTAAACCTTTGCATTGTATGTTTCATTTCTGATTCTGTGTTCCGTAATGGTTGGATCTCCGACCGGAATTCATTGCTGAGTTCTTGAATATTTTTCTATACCTCCATGAGCATGTTAATGATTTTTATTTTGAAATCCCTTTCAGGGAGATTAATGAGGTCGATTTCATTTGAATCTTTCTCAGGGGCTGTGTTCATAATTTTACTTTGAACCAGGTTCCTTTGACATTTCATATTGTATATGGTGCCCTCTAGTGCCCAGAAACTTTACTCTCCGGAGCTGCTCAGCCCCCAAAGCAATGTTGTGGGTCTCAGGGGAGCAGTATTGGTGCCTGGGGGGAGGAAAGAGCTGTTTTCTGCTTCCTGGCTGCTATGCCTGTCTTGACTGCCAGAACCAGTGAGCCGAGCACACAGGTATAAGCCTATTTTCTTTGCATTTGTAGTTGCTGTAGATGGGGCTTCCCTCTGGCTGGCCTAATGCCAGGGTGGGGTTTGCCGGTTTGTGAGCCAAGTGTGGCTGGCCGGGATAGAGGCTTATTAGGTTGTGTATCATGGACAGGGTCCTTGGAGTTCTGTAGCTAGCCAGGGAGCTGGAGCTACTCAATATCCTGAAAGTTCCCAACCTGCTGGGCATAGTGCCCTGGACAATTTTGTCTACCTGTCCTTTCTTCTGAGCAGTAAGCTCTGTACAATCCATGCCCCTTTAGCAGCCTCCTTGCTGTTATGAAGTCCCTCAGACTTCCCACCTTTCTTTTGTCCCAGAGCAGCCGGATATGGATCCCTCCTTTCCACAAGCAGCTGGAATCTCAGCCTCTCCAGGTATTCTGCCTGTCTTAGCTTTCCAACCCCCTAATCATGAGAGTGCCATGAAAACACCATGAAATGTAGGTTTGTGCTCCCATATCTGATCTCCGGAGTTAGGTATTCAGCAGTCCGAGGCCTCCACTCCCTCCCCGCTCTGTTTCTCTTCCTCCCATCAGTGATCTGGGGCTGGGGATGGGCTTGGGTCCCACCGGACCTTGGTTTTGGTATGTTACCCCATTCCGTGAGGTTTATTCTTTTCTCCAGGTGTATGCAGTTTGGCCTAGTCCTCTTTCCTGTTGCTCTTTTAGGGTTAGTTGTATTAATTATATTTTCTTATTATATGCTTTTTTAGGAGGAAGCGTCTGTCTCACCTCTCATGCCACCATCTTTTTCTGGGTTTCTTTTTATAAAAGGCGGTCAGGGAAGTCCTCACTGCTCACCTCCTATATTTTCCTGCAACTCAGTTAATTGATATATATATACTTTAAAAAAATGCATGTAGTTCCTTCAGAGAAAAATATGTGAGATATTTCTAAAGTGTTTGTAAACCCAGTATATTAGACCAGAAGATGTAATGAAATCATAAAATGCTTCACCTTTAGTCAGACTCACCAGAAATATGGCATAAAAATGTAGATTGATACAAATATGATATAATGGTGATTCAAATATTGTAAGTGCCATTGTCACTGGACATGACTTTGTGAAAAGACCAATTCTTGATAAAGTTCCAAATAAATTGATGCATAATGTCCCGTAAGAATACCAGAGGCATGCAGGAGCAAGGAGGATCTTTCCCATGTGGCCGTCTGTGCATTGCTCATCATCTAAAGGTTCTGCCCTCCTCATGGCGACAGTAAAACCCCCTGGGGAATTTTACAGAAGGCCCTCTTCATTGCATTACCACCCTCTTTGAGAAACACTGACTAAGGGCCTTGAAAACCATTTTGAGGGTTTTTGGTATTTTCGAAGAGTTATATGGAAAGTCATTGGAAGTTTCATCAGAGGAGTGATATAATCTGCCTCATGTTCTAAAGAAGATCTGTGTTGTAAATAGGCAAAAGTGAGGAGGGGCAGAAGCAGAAGTTTTGTTAGGATGCTCTGCAATCTGCCAGGGTGGCCATAGCTCAGGGTGTGGGTGAGAAGCATCTGGATTCTGGATATATTTGTTATGTAGATGTAACAGGCTTGGCTGATGAATTGCATGTGAAATGATAAAAATTAAGGAGTCAAGAATAGCAAAATTAGGCATCAGGCTTTTCTGAGACTGTGCTCTCACACGTTGCCATCATTCTTTGTGATGCTTTCTTGGCATGGAGGCCAATCCAAAGCTGTCAGGTTTTGCAGAGCTATGCTATTGTTTGTCACTAGCCTGCTAAGCTGTAGGTCCCTGACTTTTCCCTTTCACTTGTCACCCCGAGCCATCAGTGGAGACCAGAGCCATGACATAATATCAGAGTGGGCACTCATCTAGAGCTCTTTAAATGAAGGTACATGCAAAGTCCAGCACTGCAAATCTTTTTGACCTGGTCAACATACAGCACTCTACTACTTGATCATCTTACCACTGCACAGCTGGAAAATGAAAAAAAAGAGGTGGAAGGAACTTTCTAGTCTCCAGTGAAATAGAGTTGAAGCAACACAAAACCTCCTCTTTTCATGGACAAATATTCTTCAAGCCTATAGGCTTATCTGTAAAGACAGAAGTCAAATTAAAAAATTATGGAGAGCTATTGCAGGGTAGTTAGTGTTGCTGAAACTCTTACATCTATAGCAGTGAAGAACCAGCTTGGCCCGGTGGCTGGGTGAAAAATCAAGGAGTGAAGCTAAAAATGACCTTCAGTGGGTACAAAACTTCCTTCAAATCATGTTTTGTCTATAAAGTTCATTTGGATTTTGCATTCCATTCCACATTACTTCTATGTTTTCTTAAACTAGAAAAGTAGTATTTTAAAATATATTTGCTATTAAGTAAAATTGATGTATTATTTTTGTCTTGTGGCTTCCTATACCCATACTTCCATGTGTGCTACAAGGGTAATCAGGGCCTTTTTATTAGATTGGATCACAAAGATGACTCAGAGAGGTGGAGTAATTGAAGAGAGTATAGTGGAGGCAGTAGTTTAAATGGGGACAGGCAGAGTTAAGGAAAATCAATATAGAACAGTGTTTTCTATAGAAAACCAACAGACACTGCTGTGGGTTGAATGGTGACCTATATGTTACATGTCCACGTCCTAATCTCCAGAACTGTGAATATTCCGGCAAATAGCAGAGAAGTGAATATTACCTAATGAGATAGCAGATATAACTATATGAAGGATACTGACATGAGGAAATTACCTGGGATTATTCAGGTGGGCCCTAAGTGCCGCTGCAAGTGTCCTTATAAGAAGGAGATAAAGGGAGATGACACAGAAGAGAGAGAGGGGATGGGAAGATGGAGGCAGTGATTGGAGGGGTGAAGCTGTGAAGTCTAGAGTCTTTGAAATATAAACCAGCTGGCACCTTGATTTCAGATTATGGCATCTGAAACTGAGAAAATAAGTTTCCATTGTTTTACGCCACCCATTCTCGGGATAACATTGGGGCAGTCACAGAAAGTAACATAGGCATCCTTGTGCTCACAACCCTGTGTGCCATTGGCACCATGAGGTCTGTAGGGTGAGGGGTGGAGTGGCTACCAGCGCCTGGAGCAAGCCATGGCTGCAGCTCTAGCTGTAGCCCCTGGAGAGCCCCTTGACAAGTGCTGTGGCCCTTGGCGGAGGAATGTTCCCAATGGACAGGGAGCCAGGCCTCTGCCTTTCCCATCTTCTGGTCTTTTTTTTCTTGACACCCAGCAAATCCAACTGGAAGCTTGGTGTCAGGGCAGCCTGGCTAATGTAATCTGTAGAAATCAGCTTCCCTGGAGAGAGCAGGATGGAGCAGGATGGACAAGGGCGAACAGAGAATGTCTAGCATGGTATTTGCACTCTAGTTTGGTCTCTTCAGAATGGTGAAAAGATTATTGGCTTGAGAGTCAGGAGACTTGGATTCTAGTCTCTTCAGTTATCTCTGGGTTTCATTTTCTAAACTATTTAAAAAATGACACTTGTCTTGAAACTTTGGAAGCTGGAGCTGTCTCAGGGTCCTTAGCCACTAAGGCTTAGAAGAAGAAAGAGACCCGCCTATGCCACATGACTGGCCAGGTCAAAGCAGCCGATGCCCACTCGACTCTCATGTTTCAGTACTTGTGACGCTTTTCTAGGCTTTGTGGAAGAACCTATTGTTACACATTGAGAGAAGGGAAAAGTGATATACAAGTATGGGTAAGTGAAAGAAAATTCCCTTGTTGGAGTGGGGGCTGTCATTTCCCCCATTTTCTGGGAAATACCTTGTGACTTTCTGTGTCCTTGGATATGCTGTTCCCTATGCCTCCAGCCCCTATCCTCTACCCCACCTTAGCTCAGGCCTCTGATGAATCCATTTAAAAGTCTGTTCCTCAAGGATGCTTTTCCTGACCAAAGTAGATCTAATCTGAAAATCCTCAGGGCCACCGGTACACTGTACATTTCTGTGTTATTGCATGTAGCACATCGTATGGTGTTACACTCTATACGGGACTGTGCCTGCTGACAGTAAGCCCCTTGAGGGCAAGGAAAGTGTTGTATTTCTCTTTATCTTCAATTCTTAGCACAGTGCCTTGCACCTAGTGGATTTTTATTATTACTAAATGAATGAATGAAATAGCTAAGAAATGCCTAAAGTTTTGTATGAGGATCACTTCCTCAGAATCTAGATGTGTCCAACTATTGTATTTTGTGCCTAGATTCACTCTAAGATTCAAAAATAAACTTATTAATTGAGGCTGGCCTCTTGAACCATTGTTTTCCAGCCACCAAAGTGTTCCCATAGCATCTGGGACAAACACCATTCTAAAATATATTTCAGTGCATGAAATTATCTCTTTGTGTAAGTGTCCCCCACTATATTGGGAGCCCCTGAGGATGGAAGCTATGTCTTGTTGTATTCTGAGCACATATCACAATGATTGACACAGAATGATAAAGTTTTTATATGATATATGTTGTATATATGAAATATATAAAGTTTATATAATATAAAATTAAAAAGTTTATTAAATTAACTGAATGTCTACATAATTGAAATTTTACTATATTTTTAATAATTGTCACAGCATGTAAGTAATGGTTGGATGGAGTTATACCATTTTTTGATGGTACATTTGGAATTATATGATGTAAATTAAAAACAATATATAACATATGCAAGATTTATTTTTGGAGGAGTCCCAGGGAGCATCACAAAGAGTCATTCTCTGGAGTGGCTGAAACTGAGGGAATGAGGAGCCCATGGGACTTTGGACCCAGAGAGACATATGGCATATGTATGAGAAATACAGTGCTTTCAAACAGAGCTCTAAAGCGAAAGTCACTGGGGTAGATGATTTAAATAGTCAGCATTGATTTGTGTTGAGGCTGTTTTTCAATTGGGCATCTCTGTATTCCTTGCTCCAGGGTGACTAGCAGCAGGGATTTTCAATATAACTACAGGTAATGATTCTCTCCAGCAACAGGAGACAGCCAGTTAATCTTTATGATGGCAAGTGCTTTACAAGGACCTTCTTATACATTAGTCCATTTGCTCCTCCCAATAACTCTGTGAGGAAGTTATTTTCTTCTCAATTTGTATGAGGACGCTGAGGCCCAGAAAGTTTAAGTGACTTGTCTAAGCTCACAGGACTAACAGATAGTCAGCTGGAATACATACCACCATTTCCTGGTGACAAAGATAAAGATTATTTCACTAAATTACACTGCCCTCCCCAGTAACAGTTGCTAAAGAAGGCCAGTATGGATTCAGTATTCTGATGGATCTGGCCTTCCTTCTCTCCCTCCCAGTGATAGATACAAATGCTAATGGGAAGGAACCTAAGTAACCCAGGGCTTAATCTCCTGCCTGACTGCTCCTCAGAGGTTTCTAATGAAGCCCTTTGTCTCAGCAAGTTTTTAATTTAGTCTTATGATCGGGACTAAAGACAGAAATTTAGAGAACCTCCGAAAGGAAGCTCAAAGAGTTCTTTCAGAATGTGGCTGAGTCCTTAAAAAACTCCCCCTACCTGTGTCTGTGTTAGACAATGAACTGGAACTAGAGTGAATGTGGGGGAAACTTAGATACTTAATGGCAGATGATGGAAATAATGGGGATCTATTGCGTACTGTCAGGCAATGTGTCTTCCACTCTCAGCTTCTTGCCAGGGTTGGGCATTAATCAGTTGCCTCCTGGTTCTGAGTGTCTGACATATTAACCCTGTCAATCAGTCTCATTTGCTACCCGTTCCCTTCCCCCTGCCCTTTGTCCTGCCAAGTACCTTTGGAGTGACATTGAGTGATTAGAAATGGTAATTTTCCATCCATCCATTTGACAGTGTGGTTGAAGGAGGAATGAGGTAGCAGGCAAAGGTGATCAGCAAGAAGAGTTTGAGAAGACTAGGAGGAAATCTGCTGTTTGGGTCTCTGTGAGTGAAATCACTGAGAATTTTGTCACCTCCAACTCTTAGGTGGCCTGGGGTTTTGATCTTTGTTATTTGGCTTAGCTCCTTTTAGGAACAAAGTGGGATGACTGTTAATACTGCAGTGTGAGTGTGATGCTCAAAATGCAGAAAAGCAGTGGGTGTGACTTTGAGAGGAGCCAGGAAGTGCAGTAAAAATGGCCTGTGGACCCTGTGCCTTCATGGTATTAGCTGGTGGCCACCAGCTTGATCTGCAAAGATGGACCAAAATTCAAATCTCTACATTCTCATTTTATAGCTGTATGACTTTGGAAAAATTATTTGTCTCTTTGAGTCTCTCTTTCTTCATGAGTAAAGTAGTAGTATTTGCCATGAGGAGTTGTGAGGATTAAAGGCTTTGCAATGTGGCAATGCTTAGCATCTATAAGTGCTCATAGATACTAGCTTTCCACATATTATAGTTGCAACATTGGTTGCATATTAGAATTACCTGGGGAGCTTTTAAAAACCAATGTCCAGGGCACACCCCAAATCAACCAAATCTGAATCTCTGGTGCTGGGTATTAGTGATTTAAAAAATCTCCTTTGGTGATTCTAATGTGTGGCCAAGGATGAGAGCTGCTATTAAAATATATTATTATCAGTTCATAAATTGTCATCTTGTGCATATTCTGTGTGGATAAAAATGAGTAATGGAATGAAGTTAAATTCTGTTTAAGATCAGTCATATGCAGCTATTTTCACAACATCCCCATTTTATGGGTGAGTGAACTGAGGAGATGAGGGGTTTAAAGCAGTATGTAATGGAGCCAGGATTCCAGTGCAGGGACTCTGCATTTCAATCAGTGCAGTTTCTGCTACATTTGGACCCCGTACTTCCTGGGCTAGCCTGTGGCCTAGTGCTTAGATTTAGTTCAGAATCTGCTCTTCCTGTTACGCTCTGAAATAAACCCTGCTGGAAGCAACCCAGTGAGCATCATGAAGCATCGCTCCCTCTTTCCCCATCATTACACAGCCAGCGGGAGATTATAGCTGATAGTGGGTGGTTATCTGATTGAGCAGAGGCCTGGGAATCAGATGTGCAGATAGATTCTGTTCCTGCCCCCTGGTACCCAGGTGGTCTTAGGCAAGTCACATACCTTCTCTGAGCCATCCAGTCTGTATCTATAAAAGGGCAGTAGATTATGTACACACAAAAGCCTGCATATAGGTATTTATAGCAGCTTTATTCATAATTGCCAAAACTTGGAAGCAACCAAGGTGTCCTTTAGTAAATGAATGGATAAATAAACTGGGGTACATCCAGATAATAGAATATTATTCTTCAGTAGAATTAATGAGCTATCAAACCATGAAAAGATGAGGAAACTTAAACGCACATTATTAAGCAAAAGAACTGATATGAAAAGGCTTCATACTGTATAAATCCAACTATATGACATTCCAGAAAAGGCAAAACTATGGAGACAATAAAAAGATCAGGGGTTGTCAGGGATTTGGAGGGGGAGTAATGAATAGGTGGGCACAGAGGATTTTTAGGGCAGTGAAATACTCTGTATGATATTATAATGGTAGATACATGTCTTTATACATTTGTCCAAACCCATAGAAAGTACACCACCAAGCATGAATCCTAAGGTAAACTGGGGACTCTGGATGATAATGGCATATCAGTGTAGGTTCACCAGTTGTAACACTGATGTTACAACACATGTCCCCCTCTGGTGGGGTATACTGATCGTGGGGGAGGCTGTGCATGTGTGGGGGCAGGAGGTACTAGGGCAATCTCTGTATCTTCTGCTCAAAATTGCTGTAAACCTGAAACTATTCTAAAAAAATAAAGGCTATTAAAGGAAAAAAGCAATAGATTAAAAAACTTTGATGATTTCTTCGTTATTTTTTAAAGGGGAAATTAGTGGAGTGAAACCTCATGCAAGATTCCTCATAACCTCTCTCACATTCTTCCCCAAACAAATTCAAGGTGAGCCAGATAAAAGTCAAGGAGGGCACTGAAAGGCAGTCTTCTCTGATGGTCATGGGTAGGTTAGGTCTCCAAGGCCACAAAATTAAAAGAGTATGGAATAGAAAGCAGGGTATGGCAGGACATTTTCTTCCTCTCTTCTTGAGGCAGCCAAGAAGGGCTTAAGGTGCCAGAGCCAAAGGCCCTTCCCTGTGGCCCACAGAGCCTTGTCAGTGCCCCATGGTCATGGAATATGACCACTTTCTTTGCAGATCCAGCTGTGAGGGTATGGTAAACACTCTGTCTTTTTTGTCCCCTCAGTCACCTCCACTGAGGTCTATCATGGTTGCCTGGCACTAAGGAGGTTCTGGGAAGAACCGGCACCATTATACTCTGTTATCAGGGGTAGCCACGGGATCCTGGCATTCTGAGATGACTTAGCAGTGACCTTGGGAGCTACTGAGGGCTGAGATGCTTTGAGTTATGCTGACCCTGGAGCCCCTATTCCAGGTCCTAACACCACTGCCAAAATAGCTTAGTCCAGGCCCAGAGCCCCAAAGAATGCTGTGGAAGATGGCAGTTTTTATAATCATAGTGGAGGTTTTGGTGCTGAAAACTTTTTGGTACTATGCTAAGAGAGACAAATAACTGACCACTGGAGTTTCTATCCTTCTAAAGGAAAAACATCACATTTTTTGATAGTTTTAGCCACATTGCAAGAGAATGTGGAGACCTTCAATTAACTGTACTAGAAATTAGCTTGGTAACTTTCAGTTCTAGCAAACGTTAAGACCATGAGTAAAGAGCTTGAAAGTTAAAATCTTCACTTTGTCTTAAAATAAATTCTTGTAGAAAAGCATGGAAAGAGAAATCTGAATGTTTACAACAAGTTTGGCTGGTGACTGGCATTACAGGTAAGGCTCAGCCTTCAGATGACTCAACAAAGCAAGACCAACATAAAATATTTGCAGCCAAAATATCCTTTAAAACCCATCAGAAAAATGGAGAACTGGTTTGGACAGCATTAACAGAGGCTTTGGAAGAAATTTCTCATCTTCAGAGAGCATAAAGGTGTTTTCACAAGAATCTCAAAAATGGAAGAAGAAGAAAGTCGGCTAATTTATTAAAAGAGGAAAAAAAATAATGTTTCAGAGAACCCGAAACTGCCTGTGGAGTAAGTTCCCAATAATAAAATCAGATAAAGCCTCTAGGTGAATCTTGCTAAAGATGAGCTACAGGGCTGCTACTTTTGGGGAAATACAGCATGAATCATGGGAGCTTGGAATTGGATATACTGAAGGCATATCTAATGAAAATCTGTTACAAGATAATTCCCAGGGAGTTTTGAATGTGGTATGGTTACATACTTATTTACAACATCTCAAATAGAAAGTAACCAAATACACAAGAAATTAACTGGATGGGCTAAAGTAATGGATCTACTGAAACATCATATGGAAAGTTTCCAAACCAAGAAACATTGGCTTCAGTTAGAAAACACCCAGTCAGAAAACGGGAGGGTAAAAGCTCCAACAGAAACATAAAGTTCTACTGTTTGTAGAAAAACACATTTGTATCTCAAATCCAATTTACAGAGAATTTACCCTGTAAGAAAAGGAAGAATCTTTCCAAAAAAGATGTAAACATAAGCAAATCAGCAAATGCATGTGAAAACCTGTACACTTACAAAATCCTGCTAGAAATTATTTCAGGAAAATTCTGAAGAATCACTGGCTATTATCAAATCCCTCTGACTTCTCAGGAAAGGAAGGAGCTGTTAGCTGAGAAACTTCAAGCCCATACCCAAAGAAAATTCAAATATCACTCAAGAATTGATTGAACTTAAAAGTTCTGAAAGTATCCATTCCTGATGTTCCAAATGGTACATTTGTCAGAGGCCTTGAGAGAAATAGTAGGAATCATCTGGACAACCAGATCACTGAGGAAAGAAGGGCATCAGGCTGTGATGAGGCGGAACAAAGGGCCCAGCTCCCGGTACTAACCAGCTGCCACTCTGTGGAGTCCCTCCGAGCTGACCACCTCCATTCTGATTTGGCAGGCCCTCCACAAGAGAGAGGCACAGTTTGTCTTGGTGCTCCTCATGGAGACAGAAGCTCAACAGCTTCCTTTGGTTCAACCCTCCCATGTGATAGATGAGCAGCTGGCACAGGCTCTGGTTCTCCAAGGTCTCCTCCGGTTGGAGGTCAGATGTTGAAAAGGGTCCCAGGAGGAAGGTCACGAGCAGAGAAAACCCCGTCTTCCCCGGATTCTGGAAAGTGAGGGCAAAGCTCCCTGAGTCCTCTCTGCAAAGGGCCCCAGACTGCTCTCCCCTGGCAGTAAGCAGGGTCTCAGCACAAACCACTCTGTTTGCTCCTCTGCCCACAGTCTGGAAGCACAGGCGCATCATATCTAAGTTGATCTGCCTTCCATTGAAGCTGCTCTGGAGATCCAGAACAACAGCAAGATGTTTTTGTCTCTCCCTACCCAAGTCTTGTGTCTCTTTTAGTATTATTCTATTAAGGGACTGTATAAAGGCTCAATTTGAAACTGGATAGGTAATAATTGTTAACATAGTGTATTAGAGCTATAAAATATAATATGAATCTAATAGGTTAATTGATTTCATTTTACTCAATTCATAGATAGGTGTAATTAGAGTATTTTTGTCACTAACTAAAATATGCCAGACACACAGTTTATTTGATTTTGCTTAACATCTCCCATAAGATCAACTGTAATAAGAGTTTTACATGAAAAGTTTCACCAGTGGAACCATTTCAAACTCAAGGTTTATTTTTATACAACAAGGGCTCATTATTCTCTGATAAGATTATTATTTACCATTATAAAATTTGGTTAACAAATAAGCTTAAAGAAAAGGGAGCATACCTACATTCTTGAGGTTACTTTTTCTTCTCATTGGTCATATATATGAAAAATTAATTTCTAGTATTACTGAGTTGTTGTGGAAATCTGTAGATTGAAAGTACTTTGTAGAATGCCACCCTATAAACTGTTTTTGTAATGATCTAGCCCTACTCTGTAGTTACTGGTGAAAATGTATTTCAGAGAAGTTTTATTTTGCCCAGAAAGACAGTAGTTTCATGTCAGGGCTGGGAATGTATCCCCGATTTCAATCCCAGTAGTGTTCTTTTTCATCTGTTTACCATCCATCATGGTGCCTACTGGTCATGAAATCTCCTATACTTAATATCATTATTAGCAACTAGACAATTAGCTCACAGTGGGCGTATACATTTCTGTAATTGGGAGATTCAGCATCAGTTATGCTGTGTTCAGAGTATTTGCAGAGCACCAGCCTGGCAAATCACCTGAATCATTCTATTATACTTATGGATTATGTAGTCAGTATATCATTTGGTTTATATGGAGGTTATATAGTTAATATTTCATTGAGGTTGGGAAGAAAATATTGAAGTCAGTGCTTTTCTGCACTCAAGCTCAGAACTTTGGATGATACTTGAGACATGAGTCAGAAGGCTTGTAGAATATTTAATTGTAGGATTTGGGAATTTATAATGAAGTTATTTTATTTTCTCAGCTTAATGTGTCTGCAAGGTCAGTGATTGTTATTGAGCACTGCAGTTTCTGATAATCCCTATGATTTGACAGATAATTCATTCCAGGGTGCATACCCATGCATGCCTTCAGAAGGAAATTCTTGGCATGGATTTCTGTATGTGGGATGTGTGCCCAGGGACCTGGATTATTTCAGTGTGTGTATGGAAGTTGAATGACTATATACTTACACGATACAGGGACACTGTTTATCAGACATGTTGCAGTGTGTCAAACAGGACAGGGGCTTTGTGCTGAAGTGCAGTGGGGACACTCTCTGGAAAAGTGATATGAAGGGACTGAAAAGCTTAGTAAGAGGAGTAGGAATTAATAGAATGAGATTTAGTTTTGGCAGATGCAACTTGATACCTATGGGGCAAAATAATGTGAAATACAGACATTAAATGGATTAGAAAAACCTGGAAAGCACTGATGATGAAAAAGACCTTGAAGTCTTGCTCGTGGATGATAAATTAGATTTTGATTTGTAATTGGCAAGCAAAATAAGCTCTTGCTACTTTTGGCTATTGAGACAAAGTCAAGTATCATATTATTTGAGATATAAATCAGCTATCTTAAAAAAAACACAATTATTCTATCTTACCATTCCCTTTTCCCCAATTTATACAGCCTGCCTCCCCTGGATTCTTCTGTAGTGTTGGAAAGGTTGGTGGTTTGGTGGGAGACAGGTGTGAAGAGTGTGGGGTTTTACTTTATTTACTTCTGGGACATCTCATATCACAGCTACAAATATTGTTTCATGAGATAGAAAGGACTTAATAGTTAACAAAAGTGAAAGAAAAGAAAGCAGATCCATCTTCTCTGAAATAAGCAATTTCTATTTTCCTACTTATTAGATTTTCAGAAATAACCTTATTCTAGGTAAGAAAAGATGAATTTCTGTAGGAGGTGATTCAACATGAACCTGCCAGCATTGCACATACATCTGAATGCCAGTTGGCAGCTAAGGTATTTTTAGGATTTTGTGGATATAGCTGTGACCAAAGGGTCTGAAAATCGTTGATGTAGTGCTCTTGCCTGTCTTAAGGAATTTATGACTGGCTTTAAAGAGCTGAGAGCTGGGTGATGAGCGCCGTGGGCTCAGGCCATTGCTGCAGGACGCGAGTGTCCCTCCTCGTCTCCTTCAGCGCGATGCACGGGCTGCACAGCGGATCTCTGAGTAATGAAGAAAACTTGAGACTATTTGGGAAATGCAACAATCCACATGGCCACAGTCACAGTTACAAAGGTGAGGTGATAGTACATGGAGAGGTACATGTTGAATGAGAATACCTGTGTGGTTTGTGCAGATGACTGGGCCCTCTTTTCAGCCAATGTGATAGACTGTGTTGAAAAATTCTGCTCAAATCAGTATTGCTTCTTGTTGGTCTTTGTGCATGATTGATCCTGTCACAGGGATGGTAATGAATCTGATGGACCTCAAAGAACATATGGAGGAGGTAATTATGAAGCCTATTGATCGGAAGAATCTGGACCCCGATGTGCCGTACTTTACAGACACTGTAAGCACGGCAGAAAATGTAGCTGTGTATATCTGGGAAAGCCTCCAGAAATGATTTCCTGTGGGATTTCTTTATACAGTAAAAGTCTATGAAACTGACAATAATAGTGTGGTCTATAAGAGACAGTAGCTGTTAGGATTTAATACTGTAGAGAGATTTAATTTCTTCCCATATTTGAAAAGGCCTTTATCCACTTGGACCACTCAGAAGTCATCACATAATGGTTGCACCTCCACATGGTGTCCTGGAGCGCCCGAGCTACTGAAATCATTGTAAGACGTGTTTTAAATTCAAATCTATTTCAAAACCAAATTTGTAATGTATCTTGCATATCATTTAGAGTCTTTAACCTGTAGATTAAATATCACTTCATTTTCAATACAAAAAAATAGTAAAAATAAAAAGCTAAGAGTCCAAATTCTGATTTGACTAAAAGAATCCAGGTAATTCATTTGTCAGCTGTGCCCTGGTATCCATAGACTGCTTTTGGTGATGGATTACTTATAAATGATTATTAGGCCCTTTCTGGTGGACAGTGTATAATAATAAATGTAGAAATCTTTCTCCAGAATCTGGAGGATTGATTGATGTACCTAAGTGTAAGAATTCTGAGCAAAGTTTCCACAGGAAGATAAAAGATAATGAAGCGGTTGTAAACTGAATCCTTTTAAAGACTAATTTTATTCAAGAAAAGTGACCACAGAGATCAAGTTTTGGATGATTAGAAAAATAGAGACCCAGAAGGGTGTGTTGGTGGGAGAACTGCCATTGCAGTAAAATAGGTTCTCTTCCCTCCACTTCTCTATATACTTACTATATATTCACCTATCAGTACATTTGCGGAGTGTTTTTCACAAAGGCAGTGTTGTGCTAGACACTGTGGTGAATATAGAAAATATAAATCACGTGTTTATACTCTGGAATAAAAAATAAGATAGGAAGATGGACTAGTGGAAATTGCTGGCGTTTACTGGCACTCTGACCTTGGCAAGTTGTTTAACCTTTCCAAGATTCAGTTTCTTCATCTGGAAAATGTAATAGCAGTGTGTGCCAAATAAGAATTTTATTACAATTAAGTTTATGTGTCTGTATGTGCACCTAATAAGCATTTAATAAATTTAAATTATTTTTTTAAAATGGCAATATATGACTGTGTTGCTAGAGATGGGTCTTTGGTCTTGTTATGAGAAATAATTCAAGAACAGATGTGAAAAAGTGGTTGAGCTTTAAGATTTTATTTGGAGAATAAAGTTCAGAGAAAGATAAGAGTACATGCCTGGGGTGGGGGCACAGGCAGACCCAGAGTGGGTTGCACCAAGGGAATGACAGGGAGCCTTTTTTATATGAAGGAAGATGAATATTCACTAATAAGTAAGATTAGATTTCAAAGGGAACAGGTAGAGTCTTCTGGAGTTGAGGCTTGCTCTACCTTAATGCCATGCTGGGGAGTTTTTTGACTACATTTGGTTCTCCTCCAAACCGGCGTGGCAAGGGGAGGGAGGTGTGATTTGTACCGAGGAGAGTGAATTTTACTATGTTAACGAGTGTATAATGTATCTGGAGGGGAAGTCAGTGTCAACTTCTCCATGTTGGAACTGACCCATTTTGGCTGGTTTATTATCTATACTCTCACTCCCCATGATTGTACAGAATGTGTAGAATGTAAGCGAGCATTCAACCAAGTCCCCCTCCTTCTCCCTGCTTATGTCTAATGACCTACCTACTCTAACAATAGTATGTGATAATTGGTGAAAGTGAAAAAAAGAAAAAAAAGGAAGTTTTAGGCCTACTGAAAAGACCCTGACAGAAAGTGAAGGTGGGCCTGCTTGTCCTTGAACTTGTATTGTCCTTACTTCCTACCCTGGGTATAGTCAGAGTCCTCAGGCTTGTCTAAGGAGGTTATTATTATTATTATTATTTTCTTTAAACCAGTGCTACATTCATGTTAACTTTAGGGGGGAAAAGCCAATTTTCTTCAGTTAGTTCAACCCCACTTAATTATATGTACACATTGAAAATAAAAAATTTGCATATATAATGTCTTTCAGCAAGTCTGTATCTGCTCAATGTAACAAATTGTGTAGATGGCATGGAAAAACAGTGCAAAAGCCTACCAGTTTTTCACAGCAATTTCCCAAGAATGTCCATATGCAAACTGATTCTAAGTTCATGGTACTCAGTTTGGGAGCATGCTTCACTGAAACTCAGCATGAACCTAGAAAACTTCTTGGAAAAGAACGTCCCTTGATGAACCACACATTTGCAGAATTTAGAGGTTAAACTTGTTTAATTTTTATGCAGTTCCATGGTTGTGTTCCAGTTTGCAATGCAGTCCTAAGCCCCAGAGCTCATTAATGTCTTTCATTGCTTTATCTTTACAACCGAATTGAATTTCCATAAATGAGATGTTCAGACTCCTGTCCAGTAATGTGTTTCCTTTTCTCAACTTGCATAGACCCATAATCATGGAGCATCAGAGATCTGTGATCTCTGAAAAGTACGTTGATTACAGAAATGCCTGGTATTAAAAATCCTTGTGTGTATAAAGTTTTTCTAGATTCTTTTCAAGCTATTTTCTAGATAGTATGATATTTCTACAATTTGGAGACCATACAATATATGCTAATGAGATGCTTCTTACATAGACTGAATATTAACTAGGAATACAAGGTTTTGCTATATAATACAAGCTCAAAGATCTGTCAAATTATTTGCAAAGAACATGTAATTCTTTAGGCATATGCATTTCAAAATATCATTCCATGGCTGCAAGGCAAAAATTCTGAGTCTTGTAGTTGACCCATTTGAAAAAGTTAACACTCCAGTATCTGCCTTACCATACAAGTACCAGATAATTTATAATAGTAGCTTTCTCTTTATTATCAGTTGTCAGTTTCTTGTGAAGTGATATTTAATTCAAGCTTAATGAGCAGATACTATGAAGATCCCAATTAGGAGCAGGAACAATAAACAATTTATAGAGGAGCCAAAGCAGAATTCAGGGGACTGAAGGTGCTGCTGACAGGTGGAGGGAACTGTGCTTCCCATTCCCTAAGGGCAAGAGTGCCATTGCTTGCATTGCTGACTTATATTTTCTTTGGAATTATACTGAACTCCTCTTTAAAATGTGTATGTATTATATCCTTGGGGGGGAAGGAATCAGAAGAGAAATGTTGGTCATTGCCTTTTCATTAAAGATGTTCAACAATACCCAATTTCTCTTAGGATAAAAGGCAAACTCCATAGCAAGGTGCTGTGGACCTAATTTTGTCTCCCCACCTCCTCAGGTTCATATGTTAAAGCCCTAATCCCCAGTGTGACATTTGGAGGGAGGCTCTTTAGGA
Organism: Smutsia gigantea; assembly: GCA_032199065.1. Lineage (NCBI taxonomy): Eukaryota > Metazoa > Chordata > Mammalia > Pholidota > Manidae > Smutsia > Smutsia gigantea. Next base: position 143,542 of record JAVSCE010005072.1, on the reverse strand, counting down.
GGGAATTAAAATTAAATGAGGTCATAAGGGTAGGGTCTTCATCTGGTAGGACTGAGGTCCTTAGGAGACAACGGAGTTTGTTCAAAATGAAACCTATCTTGCCAACACTTTGAGTTTAGACTTCTCAGCCTCCAGAACTGTGAGAAATGCATTTCAGTTCTTTAAGACACCAGTCTGTGGTATTTTGTTGTGACAGCCCTAGCAGACTAACATAGATTTTGGTACCAAGAAGTGGGGTGCTAGAAAGAACTTTGGAACTGGATCATGTGTAGAGGCTGGAGTTTTGAGGTACATGCTAGGAAAAGCCTATATTGCTATGAACAGAATATTCATATAAATAAGGATGCTAAGGGCTATTCTGGTGAGCTCTTAAGTGGAAGTGAGAAACAGTCTTTATTAGAAACTGTAGAAAAGGTGTTTCTTGTTATAAATAAATTGGTTGAATTATGTTCTTGTGTTTTGTAGAAGGTAGAACTTGCAAGTAATGAAATTGGATATTTAGCTGAGGCATTTTCTAAACAAAGTGTAGAAAGAGTGGACTGGTTCCTCCTCATTGCTTGTAGTAAAATGTGAGAGGAGAGAGATGAATAGAAGAAGGAATTGTCAAGCAAAAAGGAATCAGAACTTAAAGATTTGAAAAAATTGTTAGCCTATCCTTATTGTGAAAAATGAAGAAGCTTGTTTTGGAGAGAACACCAAGTATGTGGCTGGATGGTCATTCCATAAAGAGGTTTCCCATGATGCTAATCAACTTTCTCAGCAGAAGCCAGGAATAAATATGGGATTATAACAGCAGAGACACTGCCAATTTGGACAAAAGGGGACAGAGAAATTGGGACAGAATGAAGGAAAACTGTCAGACTTTTTGGGTTGTACAGGACCAGATCAGAGAGCTATCCTGCTATGATACATGCTATTCTTCAAGGAAAGGGAAGAATGACCCCAAAGTGGATGCTGATATTACCTGGGCAGCCACTCCTACCGCAGCCTATGGGGCAAGGCTGTTCTTGGGTTCAAGGGTTGGCCACCACATATTGCTGCAGGGGGTGACACTGCCACTTCAGTGAGCCTGGAAAGAGGGACATTGAGCCAAAGAGGATTATTTTTGAAACTTAAGATCTAATAGAATTTGCCTTGTTAGGTTTTGGATTTGCTTGGGACTCATCACCCCTTTCTTGTTTCCTATTTCTTCGTTTTGGAATGGGAACATCTATGCCTGTCCCGTCATTGTATTTTGGAAGCACATAACCCATCTGTTTAACACATGAAGAAATTTAGTCTCAGGATAAATTGTACCTCTAGTCTCAGCCATATCTGATGATATAGATGATATTTGGATGAGACTTTGGACTTAAACTTTAGTGTTGATTTTGAAATGAGTTAAGACTTTTGGGGCTATAGGAATAGAATGAATGTATGCAAAAAGGTTTTGAATTTTGGGGGACCAAGGACAAAATGCTATGGATTGACATGTCCCCCACAAATTAGTATTTTAGAGCACTAAGCCCTGATGGGTGGCTTTGAGTCTTATAAGGACTCTACTTTCCTTTGTCCTTATAAGAGGAACAGAGCTTTCACCCTCTCTCCATCCTCACACACTGAAGAAAGGCAATATGAGCACATATTTTGAGAATGTTAAGAATCTGGCCATCTGCAAGCCAGAAAGAGTGTTAGCCAGAATCTGACCATGTTGGTACCCTAATGTCGACTTCTGGTGAAGAACTGTGAGAAAATAAGTGAGGGTTGTTTAAGCTACCCAGTCCATGGTAGTTTGGGACTAATGCAGATTGGGACCATTCAGCATCTGGCTACTCTTGTAGTCTTTCAAACCTATGCTGTCACCCTCACCCATTCACCCAAAACCCCAAAACTTCCAGGTACCTGGATTCACCCATGCTATTCCTTTTCTCTGTAGCTTATTCATACCTATTAGGAAAAGCACAACTGAAGTGGAACTTGGATTCAAAGTTTTCCCTTATCACTGCAGGCAGAGTTCTGATGTCTTGCATTTGTGTTCTCTTAGAACCTTTTATATAACTCACAAATACCATTTTCACACAGTTACAGAATTATTGATTCAAGTATTTGAATCATTGCACTAATCCTGAAGGCAAAAATTTCATTCTATTGTTAAATTCCTAGCTCTAAGGAAGCATGGTTCAGTGGTTAAGGTCTAGGACTTAAGAGTCAGCACCTACATACATCACTCATTAACTTGGACACATTACTCAACTTCTTAGTTTGTCATCTGTAAAATGGGGAAGATAAAAAGGTTAACTATGACGTGTTAAAATACAAATGGTTGGGCTACCACAGAGTTTCACATTTAGCAGGTCTGGATGAGGTGGGGTGAAGGAATTATCCCATTTCTGACATGTTCACAGGCAATGCTGATGCTGCTGGTCAAGGGACCCACTGTGAGAATCACAGTAGTTTGAGATTCACAACAAAGTGGTTGATACATTGACTTAACATATTTATTAAGGGTCTTTGTATGTCAAGTTCTGGATAGGCATTAGGGATACAAGAGTGAATAAGTCCAAGTTTTTTCCTCAGAGAACTTAAAAATCTCTTTTGGAAACATATAAAGCAATAAATAAGCAATAAAAACTACAAAAGTAACTTCAGATATGATCAGTGTGAGAGTGGTAGAATAGAGCACTTTTGAGGAGTCTTCAATTAGATTGGTGAGGGAAGGTCTCTCTTGACATGATATTTGACATGAGACCTGAGGAAAGGAGGGAGTCTGTTATGTTAGAGCATGAAAAGAGGTTTCTCGGCAGAGGGAAAAGCAAGTATAGAGTCTTAGAAGCAGGGAATCCTGGCTTGTTCAAGGAGCAGAAAGGAACCTTATTTGGCTTGAGGGTAATATGTGCAAAAGAAATAAGAGAAGAAGTAAGATAGTCAGGACCCAGATCACCTACTGTCTAACAGACTGTAAACTATTTGAGTTTTCTTAAAAGGACAATGGTTTTAAGCAGAAGAGGGGTGACATCTACTTTGTGTTTCAAAAGATGATTGGCTGCTGTGTGACAGGTTAGGTAAAAGCCGGTATTGGTCTTTGCAAAAGTTCAGGGGAGAAATGGATGTGGCTGACATTAGCATTACGGAATGACATGAAGAGCAGTGGACAAGATTTGAGGAGTTTGAAAGTAGAGCTCAGAGGACTTGGTGATGGATTAGGTGTGGTGATTAGGGGAAGAGTGTGTTCAATGGAAATTAGGTTTGCAATAAAAAGTATAAATGATTGAAATGCCTTCAAAAATGCCTACTGGTTCCATGCCTGATGTCTAATTTATTAAAAATAGCAAGTCATCACGGATAGGAGATCCGTTTTCTTTTTCCCAGACAGGAAACTGCTTACTTAAGCTGCCAAGTTATTTCAGGCATTATATCTGAAAAAGTGGGCAAGCACATCAGGAGCTCTGATGAGCTCCCTGAAGAGGTTCTGATGGACTCCGGATGAAGGCATTGCTACCCTGAATTCTTAATTGTATAGCAGGCCAAGTTTCCAGTAGTAAGGATAGTGGGTTACCTGGTGGAGAGAGGGGCTGAGCATGGGTGCTTCTTCTCCTATCTTTGTATCTTCTCTCTATAAGCCCTGGTTTCTAATCCTTTTAAAATTCCCTTTTTGAACTTAAAAAATGATAATGAAAACATGAGTAGCAACCTAAATGTCCAACAGGAGGAGATAGGTTAATCATATTTTGGTACATGCATGCAATGGAATACTACTGAAACCAGATGCTTTTTGACATATGACCCAATGCATTTCCTCTTCTTGGTCGTTTCTGACCCTGCCATTGCTCCATTACTACCAGGCCTTCAGGTTGAGCTGATGACCCCTTGAACAAAGTAGAGACATAAGATGTCATTGCTTTGAATTTCAAACAACTCCATTCTAAAATTAGTAGGTAGACTTTTAATTCAGAAAGGTAGGATTTTATCTAGGGAGAACTAATGCCTTAGATGATGTGATATAAAGGAGCTTCGTGCCACTTACTGAAGGAAAAATGTCTTCCTGGAATTGGGTGTGGGTAGGATAAAACCAAGAGAAAGAGGAAGAGAAGGTCAAAATAGGCAAATGTTGGCTTTTTTTCATAGTTGAATTCTTGTGGTGGAGGAAGAAACATTTGTAGATTCGGAGAAGTCAAAGAACATCAGGCCTTCATATCCAGTTCCATAGTGCCTAAGTCCCCAGGCATAGTCTGGGGAGGGCAGAGGCTTCTCAGAAGTATTCCCAACTCAACACCAGCTTTTCCAACAATCCACTGTAATGATAAGACAAAAGTGGCTGTGGGAGGTATCCAGGCATGTGGGGCTGAGAAAACTTCACAGTATCTTGAACATTCCAGCATAAAGTAGAGTGAACAGCTGAGGTTCTCAGGCTCCCTCTGAATGAGATGCGGACATGCTTAGTGGACCAATGGAATTTATGAATTTGGGACTGAGGACTAGAAGGGCACAGCAGCATGGTGAGAGTGGAGCTAAGGGCAATGTCCACAGTCACCAGCAATTGATCACACCATGACTCCCAAAGGCCAGATGGCATCAGCCATACCCAAACAGATACTGGTGCAGGGCAGGTGGTGGCCAGTCAGTCTGTACCCTAGTGAGTACTGCAAGGACCTGAAGTCATCATGAAGCCCAGATGCCTCTATGGGAATTTGAGATACCGTCCTGGGAAAGGAGAATCCAAGAAAGGGAGGAGAAACCCTAAGAGGCAGACGGTTTGCTCTGAAGTGAGTTTATACAGGAAGATCGTGATATGCCCACTTGGCAAATGTAATCTGTGCTGCACCTTCCAGGTGCTTCAGGGGCCCTGCACGCTGATCTGTGTTTGCCTCCTCAGCTCTGAGGGGCCAGTGGCCTGGGCTTGGGTTCTGCTTGTCTGTGCCGTGGTTGGGACACTGTTCCTACCCAGGCAGAGAACAGTGTAGGTCGGGGCTTACCTCTTTGGATCCTCTTCTCGCAAGAATTGCAGTGCTGCATTGTCCATTATACAATGCCTGAAAATAGTAGCTTGTGTATTCTTCCCAGTTTTTGTTTATAGCAGGGAGGTAAGTCTAGTACTGGTTAATCCAACATAGCAGGAAGTAGAAATCCTTCAAGTAAGTACCATTTTTGATGATAGGAATATACATGAGTGTTATTAAAATTCACTTCATGTGCTACTTTGTTATATGAACCTTGAGTTACAAGGTAGATAATTCAATGTTAGTTCAAAGATGTGGGGTCTTTGCACATAGTTAATGCTCAGTAATATCTGTGACTGATGGAATGAATTTTTTTCATAGTTGATATAAATTTTGTTTCCAGATTCAGATCCTTTCTCTTATATTTCCATATTACACAATCATCTTTACTCTGTGATTCAGGATCAAGCCAGGAAATGGCCAGTATGTTTTGTCACCTAGCACAGAAAAATTTATTTCATTTTGTTCACTGTGATGGCTAAGGAAAGAAAGAAAAGAGAAAATAGAATATGTTTTAAACTTCAGTTTAAACTGCCAGCCTATATAAACTAATCCTTTCCTTACCCTGTCTTGTTCTTTCTCTTTTTATATATATTTAATTTTTCTTTTGAGCTGTGTTTAATATGAATCATTGGATATACACTGGTGAAGAATTTGCTGTATTTCTCTTTGCTTCATGTATTCTATTCTACCTTTACTAGGCAGATCAAGGATATAACTAAAAAAAATTAAAAACATCTAAATCAATTTATAAATCAGCTAAAATGTTCTTCTTTCTGACAAAGTTATTTGAAGGTTCCATTTATTTAAGCCTCTAGTCAGATCTAGAAAGCAATGCCTGGAAAAGGAAAAAAAAAGTCTGTTTATTTTAAAGTATTAAATCAAGCTATTCTTGTTTATGCAGTTGACTTTCAGAGCATAGCACAGTATACCTATTTGTTGTCAGTGGTGGTCTGTTTCTTTTGGAGATTTATACAGAATTTTGCTCTTTTTGAAGTTAGTACTTGCTGTTTCATACTGTAATAGTTTGTATATTTTCCCATAAGTCTCTGGGCAAAGAGGCATTGAAAAACAAAAGTTATCAGTTAATAATTTTCATTTTTAATATAACTCTTTTGCCTCCAAGGTTTCTTGGCCTACTGCCCAATCTGTTATTTCCCCTCATTCCTAGAAGACAAATAACCCTCGGGTTCATCAACTGACATGCCAGCCAACCTTTCTGTCCTCCGGTGTTCCTGGAAAAATCTGTTCATGGTACACTGACTCAGCACTGTAGCACTCATCATTCAGCTTCACAACTGAATCTTTCTCTCAGATACATATTTACAGGTGTTATCAGTCATGCTCTATTTTAAATGGTGCTTGAAATTTCTGATTCTATAAGATACAGTGGTAAGTGCATTGAACATGGAATCAGATAAACCTGGATTTGATGCTTGACTTCATTACTTGCAAGTCACGGAAGTCCTCTGAATCACAGATTCCTCACTTGTAAAATTCAAATCATAACTGTCAGTCACATGTACATCACAGGTAGGTACCTTGCAGCGTTTATGAACTAAAGTAGTAGCTCTTTGCAAGTATGTGGTGTGTGTAATTCTTTATAAATTCCAGTTACCGAACTGTTAAAAAAACCTTTAAGTAATGGGTTCTTTTTTCATCAGAGTTGATTTGCCAAACATTTATATATATATTTTTCAGTGAGTTAATCTTGTCTTGAGGAGAGAGCTCCCACCACCTTTTAGGCAGCTGGAGTGAGTGGGCTAACCCATATAGACCAAGTCACATGGGAGCATAGGTATTTGTGCCTTACCTCACAGTGGATGTTTCTTAAAGGAAAAAAAAAAGACTTGTTTTGCAAAAGTCCAAATTATTTACCTTCTTTCCATATAGCTCATTTGAACTTCATGTCTTACTAGATTTTTTGTTAAGCCATTTTTTAAGATAGACCACAGTTCCTGCAGTCAAAGAAAACTGAGTAAAAATCCCAATGTTCCTACTTTCTAGCCATATGACATTGCTCAAGTTGCATATTCTTTATGAATATTATCTTTCTTTCTCATTAAATGGGAATAGCAACACTTACCTGTTACAGTATTTGTCATGACTAAATAAGATAGCCAGTGTAAAAATGTTCAACTTTTGGCAATCATCAGTTTTTTTTACTGAAGTGTTATTGATAAACAATATTCTATTGGTTTTAGGTGTACAACAATGATTTGACAATTATATGCATTATGAAATACTCACCATGATAAATAAATCTAGTTACCATCTGCCAACATACCAAGATATTCCCTATGCTGGGACTTTTCATCCCCATGGCTTATTTATTTTATAATTAGAAATTTCTACCTCTTTTATCTCCTTCACCATTTTGTCTGTTCCTCCAACCCTCTCTTCTAAGGCAACCATCAGTTCTTTGTGTTCAGGAGTCTGTTTCTGTTTAGTTTGTTCATGAGTTTGCTTTAGTTTTTAGATTACACATATGAGTGAGATCCTATGGAATTCATCTTTCTCTGGCTGACTTATTTCACTTAGCATAGTACCCTCTAGGTCCATCCATTAGTTGGAAATGGCAAGAGTCAGTTCTTCTTTTATGGCTGAGGAGTATTCCATTGTTCATATATATCACGTCATCTTTATTGATGGACACTTAGGTTGCTTCCATATCATGGCTATTGTAAATAAAACTACAGGAAACATAGGGTGCATATATCTTTTTGAATTAGTGATCTTGTTTCTTTTGGTTAAATTCCCAGAAATGGAATTACTGGGTCATATGGTATTTCTATTTTTAATTTTTTGAGAAACCTCTACACTGTTTTACATAGTGGCTCTCATCAAACTATTAGCTCCCTTCCCACTTTTCCATTTTGTTCTGATATATGCTGTTGAATAGTGACTTTAAAATTATCTTCATTTTAGAAGTGAATCTGATTCAGTCTTATGATGAAAAAAGTTTACAGTGTACTTTGGCCACTTGTGCTGGTCTAAAATTCCATACAATTTCTAAATCTCAATATCACTATAGAGAGTTTTAGTATGAAGACATACATGTGATTGAAATTGTACAGGTAGCATAACTTTAAGTCATTTGGTATCTCTCTTAGAATTATTAAAAGGAATGCTTTCATTGATAGAATTGTGAAACCCAGTATGATTTCTTCACTTAGTCTGATCACGAATCTGGGATAACATGTCATAGCTAGATCTTTACTCAGTATCAAGATGACTCTGTGATATGTATGACAGCAGAGGTCCAAATTTTTGAGTCAGTAATGAGGAGAGACTGAAAAGAACTGTATTGATATTAGGGCAACATCACCCTGCAACCCCCCATTTATGCTAATAATTAAAATTAATGATATTAATGAATAATTTAAATAAGTTTAAACGATGATAAATATTTTGGTAAATGTACAGATATGAGATTATTGGGTGACTGTCTTTGGAGTTCCAAAGACTAAACTGTATCTAACGTTAATCATTCTAGAAGGAAGTGAATTTTAGAATGAGAAGTGAGGACTTAGGAGACAGGCTTTGTGAGGAAATATGAGAAAATCTTTCTCACTTTCTGGGGCTGCAAGACTGTTTGGTCTAGATTCTGAGCCAAGGAGATGGCAGTGGGGTGGGGACATGCTCTCAGCTGCAGGGGGCAGTCAAGTTGGGGCAGGGAGATAGCCCTTTAAGGAGCATAGGGACCTGTCTGGAATCATGCACTTTGTTGTAAATCATTTCGTGTCTTGCTTGCTGCCCTTCCATTATGTCTGGACCATCCATTAGCCCTCATTAAGCATTATAAAATGATCTTTCCTTTTTTATGAGAGATTAAGGGGAAGGAATCTTCTATATTTGGAACAACATAAAAAAGGAATAGCAGCTCTCCTGAGGCCAGAGTAGTGATCATGGCTGTGGTAACCAGCAAGGGCAGCTTGTCCATCAAAGCAGTGAGCCCTCAGTGGTTGGTGGCAGTAAAGGTAATCAATGTGGCCCCTCAAGTGGAGGGAAGAGCTGTGTCAGAAGAACACAGGGGAATTATTCTGAAGACGGTGCCCTGGGAGTCATTCCGACAAACCTGTGGACATGAACTCAAGGGTCTAAATTACCAGCAAGGAATATGGTGAGAGCTCGTAGTTTTTTAACTTGAGTTACACATTGACCAAATATAATTTATTTATAGCCTATTTTGAATGAACATTTTGCCATTTATAGAAAGAATTAAGAACTCAATTCAGCTATAGGTATTTCTCTATTAATCTTGGAAGTGGAGTTTCTTAAGCAAAGTCATAAAGATTTGTAATACCTTGCCATTGAGAAGAAGAAATTATTTTCGAGATTGAGAAATTGAATAGAAGGTTGGAGTGGGAAAAGAGACAGAAAAAATGGAATGACAAAACCTTTGTTTCTGTGCAGGGAGCATGGGCACTGTTAGGAGAGGAGATTCCAAAGCAGCTCTTTTGCGAAGGTCATAGAGGACAGTTTGTAAAGGTATTTGATCCAAAGAGAAGGTACAAGCATTTGAGCTGCATAATTAATATCACTTAGAGAAAGCAAAATTTGTTCATTCTCCTTTAAACAGTTTATTTTCTAGCCTTTTAAACAGTATTTCTCCAGCAACTATGTACTGCTTTATTTGACCAATATTGATTATTTTCCTCTCTTTCCAACAGAGCTTGAAATAAACATTTGTTTAGGACCCTTGAATATACTAAAGCATTGGGAAGTTAGCCATTTTTTACTTCTTGGATTTAACATTAGACCAGCGGGGAATTACAAAGACTACTTAAAGTTCCATATTGTTACTGAAGAAAATGTCTCACTAGATTAAGCTTCTTGTTTGTATTGTCTCTTTTCTAGGTACAGACGTCAGATGGCTAAACATACAGTATTATAGTAAGGATACCATAACATTTTAGTTTTGCAAGTTATCTTAGATGTCATTTTGTATGATCCTCTTAATCACTCAGGCATTATCACTAATATTTCTTCTGTTTAAATGTTCCACTTCTTATCCCTTATACATAACAAATTCCATTTGGGGCAATTCTAGTAAAATTTAACGTTTGTAGGCACCTAAAAGTTAGGAACTTCCTGTGGTTCAAGTTATTAATCTTCAAATTACCCGTAGAGAAGGCCCTGATAAACTTTACCACCCTCTTGCACCCTTTAGAGACTAACCAATCTCTGAACAACTATGAACTTTTCTCCTTTTTCAGGGAGATTAAGCCCAGTGACCTCTAAGATCTCTACTAGCTCAAAATCTCTCTGGTTAATTTGAAACCTGTAGTCTATGGGCATTCTCAAACTTTGATCCTAACCAGATCTCTGCTGTAGCTATGTGAGCAGATTAACCAATGTTTGGGGATTCTTGTGGGCTAGTAAAGATCCAGAGCTTTTTCTTTACTATGGGATTCTGTGTTTGGGATGCTGCCTCAGTGGATTCTCCATGGCTGGTCAGAATTAAAATGAATAGAGAAAAATGTAGTTACACCCATGCTTTAACTCTGCTGAGTGCTCAGAATGAAGGTGAAGGTGGACTGGGAGCTCTTATGAATAGCAGGGCTCCTGGCACAAGTAACAGAAAGCCCTAGGATCTTCAGTAAAATGTGGAAAGCTGCAACAGGATTTAATCAGGCAGAATTTTGAACTTATAATCTGTCTTGGACTCATGGTAGGGTCCTCTTCTCCCATCTCTGTATTATCTCCACATCTCTGCTGCCTCCTTGGACCTGATAGGATTCTATATTAAACTCTATATTAAATCCTTTGATGACTTGGTATCAGTGACTTTCAGAATTGTGTGTCAGTGGTACATTCAGCAGCTATTCATTGAACACCCATTGCCTTCTGGCATGGTGCCAGATGCTTCACCTGCTTCATTCTATTGGTTTTCTCCTCACTAACCTGTAAAGTAGGAATTCTTATCTTCAATTTACAGATGAGAAGCTGAGGCACTGAGGAGGATAAGTAAGTGCCCAAATCACACACTTAATGAGCGGCACAACTGTACTTGAACATGGACAAACCCCTGTTTTAGTTTCTGGGGCTGCCATAACTAATTACACAAACTCAGTGGCTTAAACAACAAAACTGATTATCCTACAGCTCTATAGGTCAGAAATTCAACATGAACCCCACTGGGGTAAAGTGAAGGTGTCCACAGAGCTTCTTAATTTTCTGAAGGCTCCATGGGAGAATTGGTTTCCTTGCCATTTCCAGCTTCTAGAGACTCCTCTTTGAAATGTGGCCCCCTTTATTTCCTAAGCTAGCAACACAGCATCCCTCCTACCCTGTTCCATTACCACATCTCTTTCTCTTCACAGCTGGAAAAGGGTTTTTAAGGACGCATGTCAGTAGATTGGGCCCAGGATAAGCTCTACACCTCAAAGTTATTGATCATATCTGCAAAGTCCCTTTGGCTCTGTAAGATAATATCATCAAAAGTTCCTTTGTTTAGGACATAAACATTTGGAGGAGGGGCATTATTCTGCCTACCACCCTCCTTTTGATTCTATTTCTATAAACCTATTGCTCGAGACCACATACTAACATTGCTTCATAAAGTTTATGATATTTCAGGGGTCAAATCCATTCCTGAAAAATGCTGCACACTCCATAAGTGTTTTTAGAGGAAATTAATAGATTTAATAAAAGACCAGAATTTGGGGATATTGTTTTACTGCACACAAATGGACTAATGATTGATTCAAGGGGTAATTATTTGTAACATCATTCTACACTCTAAATTGGGAAGTAAAGGTTAATCAGCTTCCTCAGAGGAGAAGAGATGTTTATTTGGTGTGCAGCTGAAGCAAGAGGATGTGCTTTTGCTGTACAGCCCTGTTAATTAGTGGACAGCATTGCTGTGCATGTGTTACTGGGAGGATGTGGATGCAACTGATCTCTACCTTCAGGGTGACCCCTTTGGTCTGGAATTCTTCTGGGTAAAGAGCATTCAGAAACTTCAATATGCTTACAAATTCAAACAGAAAACATTGATGAAGTTTCCCTTATGATGGGTTTTTTGTTTGTTTCTGTACTTTATTTGGCCTGGTTCAAGTACAGAAGGGGTATAAACAATTAAGATGCCAGAAAATGAAGACCCTCGTGGATGCACATATTTGGAATCAGTGGGAGTACTGTAGGAATGCTTCCCTGAGCTAAACTCTTGGTGTTATCTAGCAGAAGAGGGGACACATTAAAGCCTTTACAATTTTGGGAAAAGTAAATTGTTTCTAGTGTTAGGCTTCCTGGGCTGGGGGGTGGGGGGAGGAAAGCTGGAGGAGTCAGTGGATGAGCAGTGTGGACTACCTGACACAGTGCTAAGCCCGGAGGAGGGGGTCGGAGCCAGGAGGCCACCTCGATACAAGCCACTGCCGTCGGTACTAAGGCAATCTTTAGACAAAGAGTGAGATTACATCAAGGATCATTTAGGGTACATAACAGAATAATACCTAGATTTGGCACCTTTATGTGACTAAGAAATCCCGTTCAAACAGGGAGTGTAAGATGGCACAGTGCCCTTGGCACGATTTCAAAATGCCTGTTGTTTCTCTTTGGCTCTCCTCAAGTCTCCCCAGCGACAGGTACCTATAGATATCACACAAACCCCAACAGGCGGCTGAGAAAGGCAGGCCAACTACAAAGGGGAGATGTGTGCCTTTAACGGAAAACTGAAGGTGTAAATTTGGGCTTCCCAAAACAGATAAATATATGCATTTCTCAGCAGCACTGAAAAATAACTGGAAACATAACAGCAATGTCAATTCACATTACTTATTGCTTGTGTTAGGGGAGGCGAATGTTTTATTAATAAACAGGTGGTTAGAGCATTATTTGTTCCCAACTATCAGTCTAGGAGGGTAGGGGAGGCCAACTGAAACCTCCAACAAGAGAAATGATTTACTGATTTAATGTGACTGACAGACTTGGTGATGAAAAGGGACTTTACTGTGTAGCCTCAGGGAGTAGCTGAAGGGAGGTGGCCAGAGGGCTCTAGCCTTGGCAGGATGGAGAGCTTCCTCATAGGAGTAAGACCCTGATGAGATTGATTAGTGTGGAGTGGTGTCAGGGAGAGAGAAGGAGAAGGAGAAGGAATGGAAGAGAGAGAGGAAGATAGGGAGAGAGAAAGAGGGAGAGGGAAAGAGAGACTGAGAGGGAAAGAGAGGAAGCGGGAGGGAGAGACAGGGACGGGGAGAGACAGAGAGGGGTTGGAGAGAGAGAGGGAGGGAAGGGACAGAGATGTATTGCTTCATTTGATGCAGAGTATAATTTAGGAACTGCACACTCATCTATCATGAGCTGGCTAATAACTAATCAATGATTGCAAAGCTCTTGGAAGGTAGTAACTTTTATATAAATGCTAAATAACAAAAATGCTGGAATTTGGTTCAGGATTGCAGCCAAATCTAGCCTGCCAGTGGAAAGCTAGAAAGATGATTTGTTTGGAGAAGGGTCTGAGGTCATTCCCGTGTGTGTGGCCGAACGTGGTGGTGAGGATCCTCAGATGCAGTTTAATTTGCTCTAATTAGTGATACTGCACTCCAGGGGGCACTCCTTACTCTTTGGACTCTGCCACTGCATTGAAACAGGCCTGCTGCAGGGGCAAGCTCACGTGACTCATTGGTATGAATGCAACTTCCTGATTAGGGGTTGCACTGGTTGTGATTTATCAGTGTAGAGCTGTCATAACAAAGTCACTGTAAAGACATCCAGCACTTACTACCAACTCCTGCAAAAGGCGTTGCCTGTCTGTAGACACCTGCCCCACCTTTGCCTAGGAACAAGACCTCCCAGTCTAGTAATTCTTTACCCTGTGACAGCTCTTGGAAGAGGAAAGCTTAATACACTTTTCTGATTCACAAAACTCCTTTTGCCATTTAGGATTTTTGTTTCTTTCTACTTATAATTGTTAATATACTTGTTTTATTTGTTTTCAGGAAGAGAGAAATAGCTCCTCCCATTTAGGAAATTTAATTACTAAGGTATTAATCTGTCAATTTCAGGCTGCTCAGTGAATTCTTATTGCAAAAACAGCTGTAGCCAACAATATTGCAATAGTGTATTCTTAAGCAAACAGCAATGTCTCTGGAATGTGTGTGCATAAGTATTAATTAGGAAGAGAAACAAGACAGCAACGAAACCCTTTCTATTAATTATTTTGGCTGTTTATCAAGTTTGTTGCAGTTTATCTGACTTTCTTTTTCCAAGCTCTCAGAACAGTCTGGCTTAGCCTATTTATGCAGGGCAGGTGTCTGAAAGTCAGTGACTAAATTTAGTGATATGTCCTCCTGAGAAGGAAATTTTTTCTTCTTTGCTAATTTGGGCTCATGAAGAAGGTGGAAAGGAGTTATTTTGATTTCCCTTGGTTTGGCCAGATGATTCTCGTGGGTAAGCTGTGAGGGGATTCCCAGGACATCTTGGTTCTAATTGGGCCTGTTTCCCAACAATTGTTGACTTAAAACTTCCTAGAGTTTAGTGGTGCTTAAGAGCTCAGTTAGTTCCCATTGGAAAGAAAAAGCAAAAGTGCAAATGCAGCAGTTTCATAACCATTCAGATGAACTACCTGGGAATAGCCCTTGTTTATAGTCAACACCTAGAAGCAAAACACAGATCTTCTGAGTAGCCAAATGGGTGCCTACAGTGAATTTCAGAGTTAATTTTATATTTTATTTGGCAAAGTTCTAACAAGTTTTATTATCTTTCTATTTATTTTACAATCTCTCTATTTGAGCCCATGGCATCATTAGAAGATATGAATGCACCTGCTAGAAATATGTGAAGACAGTAGCAAGAAGTCATGACTGATGCAAAGTTAAGAGGTTAAAATGAGCAAGCACAGCAAGTCTGAAAGCTAAACCACTGAGTATACAAACCGCCACATCCCCTTCACCTTCAAAGACGTCACCATAAAATATTCTACATTCTCAACCACAACCTTGTATCATCAAGAACAGAATCAAAGTAATTCACAAAAGAATTGCAAATGGCCAATGAACAAATGAAAAACTGTTTAGCCACAGGTAATCAAAGAAATGCAAATTAAACATGGAAGTTATGTTCATTTATCTGCCAAAATGGAAAAGATTTAAAAACTAAGTTATATCTAGTTGCCAGAGGGTCAAGGAAGCAAGCATTCTCAGCTGTCTTGAGAGATATTAATACAACTTTCTAATGGCACTTTGGCAGTGTCTGTAAAAAGCTTTACAAATGTGTATACCCTTTGATCCAGCATTTCTAAATATAAGAATTTATTCCAAGGAAGATATTAAGTGTATTGTCATAAGGTGTCAAGAGTTTAGCCAAACTGCTTCATGTTATAGTTGCCTTGGTGTCCATTTTGTTTGGTCACGTGGCCCGAGGGGGCCCTTAAACGGACACTTGCCCCTTTATGTAAATTTGTACTCTAGAAAACAGCCCACAGAGTCACAAGCAAGTCTAAGTTCTGATAGGACTTCCCCAGTAGCCCTTGTGATCAGCAGTCTCCACTATTTCCCAGGGTCTTCCCTTTGTGCACCTCTTAGGTCAGACCCCTGTGGAGCTGATCAAAACCCCACTCTCAGGGGTTTGCATTGGCCAGTCTGGCCCTTGCCCAGGAGCCCAAGACACTCTACTGACAAACCCCGATAAGGCAGGTGCCCCAGGCCCTGCTGCTCTGCCTGCACTCTGCCTTACCTCCTTGTGTGGTCCCTGAGGCGTGCCACTGACAGCTCACCATCCAGCAGCCTGTGCTCCACTTGGCAAATGTTAATTTAACAAAATAATAACATAAGGGTTTAATTTCGAAGACTGTCAGCAGAGAATTCTTAGTTATAAAAGAAAAAAATTCTAAAAACAAATTATACTTTATCCAAGAAAATAATACCAGGTAGTCACCAAATATGATGTTGAAACACATAGAAAACAGAAAAATATTATCAAAATACCACTACGAAGCTTTCAATACTGGATTGTGGTTGGCTTTTACATTTTTGATAATCATCATAATTTTTTCCTTTTTACAAAACATATTATGTATTTGTTGACATGGAATAAATGTTTTAAAAAATAAAAATTGTTGAAATTCTACATATTTTCTAAGGAGGATGTTAAAGGTAGACTCATTATGTGAGCATATTCTAGTTTAAAATATAATAGGAAAGGGTGTAACACATTTTAGAATTATCTTCTTTTTACGACTTGCTCATTTATTCATTTATTAACTTTTCTAGCAGTATTTTCTGAGCACCTGCTATGGGCCAGGCACTGAGTATACAACAGGAACGACAAAATAATATTCCCTTCAGGAGATCCAATGTACAACGTAGTGATCATAGTTAATAATACTGTGTGATATACTTGAAAGTTTCTGAAAGAACAAATTTTAAATGTTGCCTTGAGAAATAGGTTCCCCTTTCTCCAAAAAATTAATTACACAAAAGCAACTTACAAAAAAAACTAATCGTGACGTGATGGAGGTGTTCACTATGGTGGCAATCATTTTGCAGTATATAGGTGTATCAAATCAACAGGTCGTATCTTTAACTGACATCATGTTATATATCAGTTATATCTCCATAAAGCTGAGGAAAAAAAGTAGGTCTCTGAGGTAATGAAGCTTACAGTCTCTTTGGGGAGATGGAGGAACAGTCCTGTAGTTAAATACATATCACAACTGTGACAAGTGTAGATGAGAGTCACAGAGCCTCTCAAAGAGCCCTGGGAGGGACGGGACCCAGGGAGCATGATGCAGTGGGAGAGAAGGTCTCTGTGGATAGAGTGCAGCATGAGCATGAGCTGTTATGGTTCCAGGGGTAGGTGTGGGTGATGGACCTGCAGGATCTTGAAGTCCATTCTTATTTTTCCCACCCCTATGTTTATCGCAGCACTATTTACAATAGCCAAGAAATGGAAGCAACCTAAGTGTCTGTCCATCAGTAGATGAATGGATAAAGAAGATGTGGTACATATACACAATGGAATATTATTCAGCCATAAGAAGAAAACAAATCCTACCATTTGCAACAACATGGATGGAGCTAGAGGGTATTATGTTCAGTGAAATAAGCCAAGCAGAAAAAGACAAGTATCAAATGATCTCACTCATATGTGGAGTATAAGAACAAAGGAAAAAACTGAAGGAACAAAACAGCAGCAGACTCACAGAAACCAAGAATGGACTAATAGTTACCAAAGGGAAAGGGACTGAGGAGGATGGGTGGGAAGGGAGGGACAAGGTGGAAAAAGGGACATTACTATTAGCAGACATAATGTAGTGGGGAGAATGGGGAGGGCTGTATAACACAAAGAAGACAAATAGTGATTCTATAGCGTCTCACTACGCTGATGGACAGTGACTGTAATGGGGTTGGTGGGGGGGACCTGATGAAGGGGGTAGTTTAATAACCATAATATTGCACATGTAATTGTAGATTAATGATACCAAAATAAATTATAAAAAAAAGAACAATGGGGAGCTGTTGCAGCTTTCAGCATAGATATGGATGGTTTGCCTTTTGAAAAGGTAATTCTGACTCTTGTGGAAGACACACCAGAGAAAGTCCTGAATGGATGCAGATGTATAAATTAGAATGTTGTAAAAATAAAAGAAGCTGAGGGATAAGAGGGGAGGTTGCCTGGAAACACAGGGTGATGTAGGTGGAGATGGAGAAAGGAAACCTGTTTGAATGTTATTCCCAAAGCGAATTAGATGGTAGAGTGGACTTGTGAGGAATCAGAGATGATAACTGTTTTGTTTGTGTCCTGACTGACAGGATGATGCTGCCATCCCTGGTGGTAACAAACAGGGGTCAGCAGCCAAGGCTGGGGCCATGATGGGATCTGGTAATAATCTTGTTTTGGACATGTGAGTGTGAAACATATTCGAGGCACCTAAGGGGAAATGTCGAATGATAGGTGATAATCCTAGTGGAGAATTAAGAGAAAAGGAAGACATTACAGAACTCAAATAAATCTGGCTCTGCATTGTCATCTTACCATGAGTCAAAACCTGTGCTGTCATTTTCTTTATTCTCCTCAGAATGACTTCTTCCATAGAGTTCATGTCCTTTGAGGGGGCATTGGCAGCATGTCATACAGTACAGATGGCACTCATGACCTGAAGTTTAGTAAATTCAGGGGCTGGAGTCCACAGTGGCCACCATCATGCAAGGTAATAATAAGACCCGGGTTACGGCTGTTTCATTCTGTGTGGCTATTATGATCTCCTCTGAGAGCAGATGGTGTACTTATACTGCTTTTATTTCTTAAACAGTGCCAAACACCATTGCTGTTATTTCAGTATATAGCTGGCAAACGCTTGCTCAGTAAGTAAATCAATGGGTAACTGGCCAAATAATCATGAATCAAATTTCATCAGTATTCATTGCTTAGTCACATGTGCCACACATTTGTTAGCTGCTACTGGTGTTTCTGAAGAAGAGATGATGGTGAGGGCCTAGAATTCCAGTTGGTTCCCATCCCTGCCCTGCTGCCTTGCTTGGTTCTTGCACACAGGTGTGGTAAATGTACTGTCACTGCTAGAGTTCAGTTTCCAACCCTTGCTGGCTTGGACCAGAAGATTTCTCCTGTTCCATCACCGTCAAAGCAATCTGAAGGCATGCCCTTTTGTCATTTTCTGCAAACTGCAGTGATGGAACACTGTGGGAGGAAGGGGGGCATTGAGCTCACTTTTGTGGAGTTAAAAAGCATAACCAATAACAGGGAATTTGTATTTTTAAAGCTAAGTGCCTTGAGCAGTCAATTCATACGCATGAAAAGAAACATCTGTAAATATACATAAATGCCCCAACTTAAGTGAATGACTAAAACAATGTTATATTTTTTATCAGCTATCCAGAAATTAAAATATTATTTAGTACCGACAAGGGTATAAGAAATGAGGCACGTATATGCATTGTTGACATTAATTGGTATAACTTTTGGGGGACATGGGGGTTTCCTTCAAGAGCACATACCAAATTTTTAAATGCATATAGTCTTGGACCCAGCAGTATCCCTTCTAGATATTCATCATCTTCCCAGTAATACCTAATATTTCTGAGCTCTGGCCATGTGCCAGGTACTACTTTATGCCCTCTACAGGTACTAAGCTATTTATTTTTCACAAAACTCTATGAGATAGTTTATATTGTTACTCAGCTTGTAGAGATGAAGACATCAATTCATAGTGAGGTTAAGTACTTGTCAAGGTCACACTGCTGATGAGTTACAGAAGTCAGATTCCAATCCAGGCAGTGTGGCTCCAGAGTTACTCATGTGTGCCTGCCTGTATTATCTCCTTGTGAGGATGGGTGGGATGTCTTGGTGCTGCAGAGTTCAAGCTCCCTGAAGGCTGCCCCACTTCCTTTTCTGTTCTAATCAAAGACTCATTATTAGAATAGCACTAGCACCCCATTCCACTGGACAGATAAGTGGGATTCAGATTCTGTCTGAGGGCATACATCTTGACATTTCTGCGTCCTTTCTGGTCCATCTGATACCTGACACTGTTCTACATGAGTGTGCAGGGTACTTGGAACTTTTGTCTACATCTCTATCAAATGCTAGTCCCAGGGATGGGTGTAGAGAAGGTCCTTGCCTGTGGTTTCCCAGGTGAGAAGATGAACTAATACAAGCTCTTGGAGGTCCTTAAATAAAAAAGTTACATTATTTCACTCTTTGCTTTGTAATAACAATGATGATGATGACACAAATAATAACAAAAATGAAAGCCAAAAGTTTATGGGTCCTAATGACCCTCCAAATTGACTCACAGTATTAACCATTATATCCCTTTACCAGATGTTCCTGGATAACCTGCTTCTAATGGTATGATAGTTGATCTATTGGCAAATCAAGAGGAGTGATTTCTAGTAAGGTGTTTTTCTACAAGCTCTTCCTGACCCATCTACTGTATGATTAATTACTTTTGCTTTTATTTCAGGAAAATGGGCTGTTTGGAGACACCTTGCTAAAGCATCTGTCATCTAAAGGTGTCATTTATTTTCTTCTTAAAAGAGGGAGTGTATGGGCCAGTGGTGAGTTCATATGCCAGAAAGCAATGTGCTTCGGCATCCTGAAGATAGGGCAGCTTCCTATTTGCTTCCTCATTTATTTCCTCAATCCCCATAACTAAGAGCTGACTGTCATTGTGTGGGCTACAATATAACTTTCTCTGATGTCTCTCTGGGCCTCCCTAGAACTGGGAGATGTTCGCCTGCACCAGGAGTGTCACTTCTGTGCCTGGGCTGATAAAGAATACATCGCAGCTGCAGCCTCTGAGCACATACAGAGGGGAAATACATGAACAAATAAGAGGAAGTAATTGCCCACTTGCAATTCTTATCTAGTGGTATTCTCCATTTTATTCTGTAGAGCAAAATGAGAGCCCTGGATTATATAGCAGCCTAACACTTCAGCAGCTATGGACGCCTTCTCTTCAGTCTGGAAGCCTTTTGAAATTGGGCATGCACCTCTGTGTGGGACAATCTGTAAGATGAGACCTGAGGTGCTTTTCCCCAGATTTGTAGATGTTGTCACTGCCATGCCAAAGGTTTTGGTGTTCTTATTAATATCAGTAAGATGTTTAGGAAATTCAGGTGCTTTGGGGCTGAAGTGAATATTTAATAATATTCAGTTACAAGCCTTGGCAATTAGGAAGATGTCCTTGAACAGAATTCCAAACTCATGTGCCTACATGGAGGCAGAGTGGTATGTAGATGTATACAGTAGAAGGAGTTGGCAAAATGGAGAGCTCATGCTTTCTTTAACAGAGGCAGCCACTACTCCAAGCAGTAGAGGAATGAGATACCAGCATGGCCAATTCTTCATGCTTCTTTAAAAAATATGGATTTATATGTGATCTGTTCAGACAGGATAATAGGTAAGGGATCAAATTTAAAAATAAATGAGAATGTAGTGTTATTGAGAAGACTAGATTTTTTTATTAAGGTATCATTGATATACAATCTAATGAAGGTTTCACATGAGCAACACTGTGGTTACTACATTCACGCATATTATCAAGTTCCCCCACACACCCCATTGTAGTCACTAAGACTAGATTTTTTTAAAAAGATAAAACACTAAAGATCCCTAGTTTATTCCACTCACCAGAATAAGTTATGGATACCTAAATATTATTAGGTTTTAAAATTCATAGAAGGACCAGAAAACATTGTAGATGAAGATTTATATGACACAGTGGGAAAGAATTTTCCTGGAACTATATCAAAGCCAGAAGCAGAGACCACAGAGAAAACAATGGATATATTTGACTGCTAAAAAACTAAATCTTAAAAACACTATCTCTGACAAAAATATACCGTTAAGAAAATTATGAAATGATAGTAAATTATTTTTAGCATATAGGAGAGAGAAAAAGTTAATATCCTTATTGCATGATGGAGTATTTACAAGTATTTGACCTGAATAATGGTCAAATGATATAAACATAGAGTTCTCAAAAGTGCAAAAATGTTTAGGCTCACTAGTAATGAAAGTTGCAAATGAAAATTAGATATAATTATTCACCAACCAAATTGGAGATATTTAACCATGATAACTCTCTCAGGAGGCTGAGATAGTGGGAAATTAGGAATCATGTACATCACTGATGGGGAATGAAATCCGGAAAAAATTTTAGAAGACAGTTTAATGAAATATATTGAAAGCCTAAAAACCTGCTTACCATTTGACCCAAGACTTTCCCCTCTAGGAATCTATCCAAGGATGTGTATATAAGTCATATTCCAGTCCCTCTCACTCTTCCTCCATTCCCTTCCTCACTAGAATATAAGCACCATAAGGTCAAGGGATTCTGTCAATATATTTCCTGTGCTTTTATGTGAGCCTTGAAAATTGTCTTCCATGTAGCATGTGATCCACAAATGTTTGTTGAATGGACTATTACTATTTTTTAAACATTTACAAAGGACCTTGGAATCTTATAGCATGTCTAGAGAAGAATGACAAGGATGGGGGGGAAATTTGAAATTTGATCATTAACAAGCAGGAGAAAAAACTTGGAGGAGTTGCCAGCACAGGATCTGATAATGGGCTTCAAACACTGAAAGGAATACTGTATGTGAGAATGACTTGACGCATTCTGTACAAGTTCTAAGTGCAGAAATAGATCAGAGGATGAACTTTGTAGAAAGACAATGTGGGGCTGTATTTAAAGAAATAATGTCCAGCAACTAGAGCTGTCCAAAATGAAATCTGCCTTTTGAAGAAACAATCCCCTATGGCTAAAAATATTCAAGCACAAGTACTTGTAGAAAGATCCATATGTGGAATAAGACCTTGACTAGTTAATAGCAAATTCCCTCCACTGGGAAAACCCAGCTCTTCCTTCCAATGTCACCTTCTGTGCTTTCTTTTCAGCTAGTCACTCCCACTTACTTTTCCAATGTCATACTCTGTTGCCTCTCTGAAACCCTTCCCTGACTACTCATCCCAACAGAGTGGTGTGTGCTTATGCTTCTCCTCACCATCTCACTCTCCCCTTCTTGTCACTTACAGTACATTGTATTTTTCCTTTTGCCTGACTGTCCTCCACTAGGTCACAAACTTTATTGGGGGCAAGAACTGTTCTATCTTGTTCATCTTGTTGTATTTAGTATCTAGTATAGTGCCTGGCACATAGTAAGATCAAATTAGTCTTAATGAAGTGTGCATGAAGGTTGAAATAAATATATCATTTCTTTGGGAGCTAGAAGTCATTAAACCAGAGAAGCACATCTTTTTTCCATATTTTTATTCAGTTTCCACTTCCTCAGAATTCTGTTCACCTTGTTGGAACCTAGGCCTTGTGTATATACTTTAGGGGTGCTAGAAGGAGGACTTACAATGGCCTTCCTCCCTCCTTGCTTGTGCATGCCTGCAGTAATCCCAGATGGATCCACTTAGTCATTACCTGCAGGTTCAATCCAACCCTAGTTGCTGGCCTAGATCTTTTATTGGGAAGATTGTATAAAGCTTGGTAAAATTCTCCAGAGGTTCAGCATGTTCAGCTTTGATATAAGCCTTTCTCAAATGTTGACTCAAGTTCTGAGGAGTGACTCTTTTATTTTCCCAAACTGGAATTTTATTATGTCAAATATTGTTACTATTAAAAATTCAGATAAAACAGAAAAAGGGAAAAAGTGTAAAGGAGAAAATAAAATCAGCCATGATCCACTTGGAGATTAACTTTATTGACATTTTTTTTAAAAGTGAGCATTTTATGACAAAATACTACCATAATATAGAAACTGTTTTATATTATATTTTTCATATAGTATATTGAGAAATCCTCATCAGGTCAATAAATAAATATTTATACTATCATTTTATCATGCCTATATTATATTACAGAATATGAATATGCCACAGTTTATTTAAATTATTTTCTGTTTTAGGATATTTAGGTTCTTTCATTTTTTCAAACTTACGGAAAATGATACAATAAACATTCTTTGTTGCATATCTAATTGCATATATAATTATTACATTAGCATGAATTTAAAGATAAAATTATAGAATTAGGATTACTGTATCACAAGATACCTACAATATTTTAGCTTTTTGTATATATTGCCAAGTTACACTCTAAAAGCATATAGTAATTTCCACAGATCCAGTTAGCATAATGCCACTGGTGTGACTGACCAGCTTGATATTCTGTGGGTTATTAAGATGATGAAGTTCCTTTCCACCTACATGATGGGAAACAGGAAAGTTGATACAGCCCTGAGGCAAGATAATAAACATATATTACTATCCTTGCCATGTGAAGGAAAGTCTTTTTGATTGTTTTTTAAAAGTGATTGGAATAAGGAAAAATGCATTTATTAAGTTAAAAATTGTTTACCCAATTCCAAGTTCTATGTTGATTTATTCATTATAATTTCACATTCAAAAACACCTGTAATTGGCACCACTTCTTGAATGAAACATCCAGCTTTTCCTTAGTTGAATAGACCCAGGTGTACGAGCAGGCTTACATCTGGAAATTGTGTAATATGGGCTATGAGCCCTCAACTACTGATTCTTCAGTTAGGTTTCTGTCCACCAGACCTCTATGTGCCAGACTGGAGCTTAGTGGGCTGCTTATCTATTTTATTTTCTTAGTAAACCTGTGATCACTAAGGTATTGCCACAGATCCCTGTAGATCAAAGCACAGTGATTACCACTACTCCTTGTCTTACTGTGGTAATTGCACCCACCTTTACTCTGAGAATTAAGTGTCACTCTCTGGTTTACCACTCTATCACACCATTATTCCTTTCAAAGTCAGGGACCATCCAGTGTAGCAGTCTCTGCCATCCTCTCTAATCTATAGATACAGCTATGTAAAGTTCCGTATAAAAACTAGCACTCTCCCTCTCCCACCACCAGTGATATTTTTCATAACTGGAAAGATGTCTGTGGATCCTCCATTGAGATATATTTGGGGGGTGGATGAGCACACAGTTGATTTAGTCCATTGTTCTGTTCCTCTTTTCCTAAGTTTTGGTCTTTGTTCTGTAATGTACTGGAGGCTTTGTATTAATCAGGTATGGTACTGTGACAGACATGAGACAACTTCTTTGAAAGAGGAGTTTACTACTCAGAGTTCCCAAGAGATGGAGCACACCATGTAGGGCCACATGAAGAGGCACCTGGGTTAGTCAGGAGGCAGAAAGAGAGAAGTACAGAACCTTTACTTTTTTTTTTTTGAGGGAAGAAGTGGGCAGGATAGAGCAGGCATGCTGAATAAGGTTAGGCTGGACTAGTTTGAATATTTTCTGCAGGTTCTGGGCTATAGGGGTGGTCTCTAGTTGTCAGGTACCTAGAGCTCTAGGATGATTTAGGACAAGGGGCATATTGGCTTGGTCTGTGAGAGTTTGATAAAGCAGGTGGTTGGGGTTATGTCCTGTGTATTGGTTGGTTTGCATATCAAAGGTATACTTGAAGGCAAGTTGTTTGCTATCTCTAGGAATCACCTAATCTTTGCGGGGGGTGCAGTCTCTTCCTGTGTCCATAAGGTTTTATAATGTCAGATCATCAAAATATATAAAAAATTAAAGGAACATGATTAATACAATCATCTTCCTCTTCTATATGTGAGGAAAGTCCTGGCATTTTGATCTTTATAACTGTAGACCAGTTTATTAATGCCAGTCCCACCAATTTGAGCTGACATTAAGTGAATAAACACATCTTGGTGAACTTGGCTAATCATGACTTTAATTTTTCTGCCCTTTAGTGAACTTAGAATCCATTCCCATAACATAATTTCCAGGCTTATGGTGATGCAGAATGACATGGCTCTACAAATCTTTCTGTTTATAGACTATCTAATCCCATAGAAGGCCATGTATTTCCTAGTCTGGACTCTATTGGAATTTAGCTCTGAAATATGGACATGGATGTAATAATGGGTGTGCTGTAGGGGCCCTCAGAAAAATTGTCATCAGTTGGTGAGGCACTGTTCCAGATTTCATTATTGAACATGAAGGGGACTCTGGTTTCTTCATGGTGTATATGTGGGTCTCTTGTCAATAAAAATGATTGAAGCAGATTTAGGAGTTCAAAGTTCTTAGTCTCAGGGTCCTAGTTTTCTTCAGCCAGTATATAAGAAATCTGGTGGAGTTCAACTCTAAATTGGAATGCTATTTTGCACCTCTTATGATTAAGCCCTTGGTTATCAGTAATAGCTGTTCTGTGTTCACATACAGGACATGAGGAAATCCTTCTATGCTGCCATAAGGCTTTAGGATTTTCCCAGCTGTGTTCTTAATTGAATAGCTTTCAATTTTTATTTTCTCCATTTATTCCTTTGGCTCCCTAGGGCCATAAGAGGAAGACGGGTAACTGTTATCTCTGTAACCACCAGAGCAACTAAGCATTGTAGGCCACTGGATGTCTTCACTCTCTGCATTTTATCCCATGCCACCACTGGAGATGATTTGAATAATTTTGTTGTCACCACTATTGTGGATTCCTCAAGTCCCAGTTGACCCCAATTGGCAGTTGTTTATGTTTTCCTCAATTATGTAAGCAAACTCATCCTCAAATACCATATTTTGAATCTGTTTAATGGGATCCTGATCCCAAATACCATACCAGTTAGGATTCTAAGAGGAAATGGCACCCTAAAGTAAATTACCTGAAATTGGGTAATTTGAGTAGATTTTCATATAAACTATCAATAAAGATAAGGGCAGAGTGCGGGGAAAGGGCAAGGAATAAAGGAGTTCACAGAGCTAGTAATAGTGTAGTCCATCACCATCTTTAGGTCTGAAGGTGGAGGGGACATAGCTGAGTGCCAAGGCTACTGGTAACAGCAGGAAGATAAGCATCTTCATCTCTTGCTTTGATCTCCTGTAGGTGCTCCACATGGACTTAACTAAAAGACAAGGGCTAGGAGTTCACTGATGTAGTTTGCTTGAGTCAGCTGCCTGAAGCACAGGGCAATTTTCTTGGGTGGACTGTGCATATGGGATGGCTCAGTTTGTGCCTTATGGTGTATTCCAGTTTTATTAGGGATAGGCTTGATCTCTGGAAGGGTTGGTAAGACCTGACTCCAGCCATTTATCCACTTAGTGCTGTCACCTAGTGGGAAGCTGGAGGACAGGAATGGAGCCAGCTCCTGGCTAGGAGTGAGCAGAACCACCCCTAGAACATCACGGCATTTGCTCTGTGTTGTGGGCTTAGGACTGAGTTTTAATCACTCCAGCAGGGGCAGGAAAACCTCCTGCAAAGTTCCAGATAATAAATATTTTAGATTTTGCAGGTCATACTGTCTTTATCAACTGCTTAACTCTCATCATAGCTCAATAGCAGCCACAGATAGTACCTAAGCAAATGGTTGTGATTTGGTTCCTATCAAACTTTTTTTTTTTTTTACAAAAGTAGGCTGAGAACAGTATTTGGCCCAGGGGCCATAGTTTACAGACCCCTATGCTACAAAAGAAGGAATCAGAAACTGGAAATAGATTTAGAAGCCCAATTATATAGACTGGACTAACCCAGTAGTAATTGGTGCATGCTCTTAATTGTCAGCAATTTCATGCTCAGGTTTTCCCTGCAGGCAAACTGATATATAGTAGTGTGTCTATGACTGCAAGATTAATTTCTGACCCCCTGCATTGGAGGGTTGAGCTAAAACTGCTACAGTGATGTTTTCTAGTTCAGTTTGGTTCAGGAACCCAGTGGGACCAAGGCTACAGGTAGCAGGTACCCTTGACTTTTGAGAAAGATGAAGTCAGTTACCCTGTTCTCATGGGCTCCTAAGGTACCTCCATGAACCTCACCTTCCTACTAGACCCTTCCCCTTATTTTCTTGCATTTAGGCCTCACTTGATGTTCGGAATTTCATTCCCCTGCTTGTTCCTGGGACTCAGAACAAACCTGCACTCATCCTATCCAGTGAGCCATCTCTCCAGATTCTATATTTTCTTTATCTGGCCAACTCTGGTTAGGCAGGACATAGATTAATAATGTCTTCATTTCCAGCTTGATTTTTGTGTATTTTTCAGTTACTTTGCATTTGGTTGTATATTTTCTTGGTTATTTTTAAAGTTGACTTGGACTTGGTGCATGTAGTTTTAAGTCATTAAAAGGTTTAATTGGAGATTCAAGAATGGAATCCATTTGGTTCTCCTGATTTATTAGCCGCTGTGTCACATGCAGCAGAAACCAGACCATGGGTGAGTTCTCATCCAGATTTTGAGTTACTTCATTGTGGTTTCAACATAGAAAAGGCACAGTTCAGGGTTTTTAGCCCCAGATTCAAACACTTGATTGTAGAGAGATATGGATTCCTTCCAAGAGTTCTGACATTTTTAAAAAGTTATGCACTTTTCTTTTATAGTGGAGGGAATGGATTTCCATGCGTGTAACAACCTTCCTTAAGTCCCTCGCCTATCAGCCTTTCTGACCAAGAGTGTGCAGTTGAGCAAATAGGGGCTGGCTTGAGAGTGTGGCTGCAGGGCAGAGCTGTGATAACTGGCCCATGAAGGATTGTGTGGAAAAACTTTGTTTTCATCTTGTTAATTGTACTAGGCAGACTAGTGGTCAGCCTGAAGTAATCTCTAAAACAGACCTGCTCACCGCATGTCTAGTTTAGTGGCCGTTTGCAATGTGTGCAGGCAGGATGTGAAAACCAGCAGCTGTGGCTGCTAACTTCACCCTTCTGGAGGGCATCCAGAGCAGCCGGCGGGGAGCAGGGAGTGACAGTGGAGGGCCTATTATGTTTCTCTCAAGATGCCAAGACGGGATTATGGCTTCACATAATTCTGGCCACCAAGGAAGAGTCAGGAGAGTGGCAGAGGGGAGGTGCCTCCTGGGGCCCAAGACAGTCATGTGCTTTCTGCTGAGCTTCCAAAGGCCTGAGGTTGAGCAAGACTGCAAATGAGCGAGAGTCCTTGATGGATGAACAGGGAATCAGGGTTCCAGTCCCAGCCCTGCCTTTAATTGCTATGTAGGTAAGGTCTAATCACTCAGCCTTTTCTGGGAGTTGGTTTCCTTATCTGTAAAGTCAGGGTAATTAGTTCTGCCCTATCTCCCTTAACAAGTTGATGAGTACCAAATGAGAACATTAATGAATGTGAAAGAACTTTCACATATTATAAAGTACAAGAAAAAGACATTATCATCGCTGCTGATAAAATTGAGTGACTTGCTAGCACTACCATGCCTTTTGTATCAAATGCAAACTCCTCACCCAGGCCTCCTAGTCCTTTCGTCAACTGAGCTCTAGGAGGTAATATCACAAATCCCTTACTAGGACTCTGCTCCAACTAAGCTCTTCTCACAGTATTTCTTCCCACATCACATTTTGCTCATTCCTCCCTTTGTGTTTTCTGTATTTTGTTTCTGGTTTCCACTCAACTCTTTCTCAGGTTTCTTCATGGCCCTCACCTGTCTCTTAAAGCTAGTTTCCTAAGGGCACCCCACTCAGCTCTCTTCTCCCTCAAAATAATCCTTGGGATGTCCCATTCACTCCTGTGGCATTAACTACCATGTACATGCTGAGAAGTTCTTCTCATTACACACCTAATGACACTACCATTCTCGCACAGGAAGTTAAGCAAGATGTATTCTTTTGCCTCTTCCTCATCCTTTCCCTCATAATCTGCATTTTCTTAGCCATCAGGTCCTGTGGCATCTATCTCCTGAACCTCTGCATCATTTTCTTGCTTTACTTTGGGTCCAAATCTCTGATAACTTGGATTACTGTCACAGTTTACTGATTAGATTCCCTATTTCCAGTCTGTTTTCCTGCCAGTATATCTTCTACCCTTCTGCCAAACTGATGTTTTTAAAACACAAATCGGATTATGCCATTTCCCTGCTTCTCATGCTTCAGGAACTCTCATGTTTTTCAGAATTAAGCTCAAACATAACTCAGAAGCACACACTCCTCTTCATGATCTGGCTCCCACCTATCTGTCTCCTGACTGGGTAAAAATCCTTTTATGATCTTGAACTCATCTAAAAACATGAGGAAACAAAAATTTGGGGGCATAGATTTGTAACCAAATGATTGTTTGCTCCTGGAGCCCATCCCTGCTGCCCTTACAGATCACCATGTTTGCAGTCTTTCTCCAAGCTCACTCCTTCTCATCTCCCTATGCAGCTATTTGGCTCCAGACACAGAGATTCTTGGAGTTCCCCAGTGATGTGTGGCTTTTCATGCTTTTGTGCCCTGTGGGTAAAATTGCAGTATTTCCAGAATCTCTCGCCTGTCTTTAGTTCATCTCCATATCAATAGGCGTTTCTAAGGGGTGGAGAGAATTAGTTCATCTCCATATCAGTGGGTAATTACCTGGGTGACAGAGAGCTTATCTGAACCTGAGAGGTTGGTGGGGGGACTTTTTCCACTTGCTTCTGCCACAGCAGGAGAGAGAGATGCCGGATGGCTTTTTTGTAAGCAATAAACAGGTTTTAAACTTTATTTCTCCCTTTGATTTTGGTTTCAGCTAGGTATTTTGCCCTGGGATTTCCTTTCCCCAGAGTTACATCTGGCAGTAGTTGGCAGGACCTCTGAACCCAAAATCTCTCTAAATGGGTGTTACCTTTGGGTGGGCTGCTCCTAGAGATGATGGGGAGATGACTGGAACCCCCCCTATCGATAGTGGGGAGGCCCCAGTGGCTGCAGTGGCAGAGGGTGCAGCTTCACCTGGGAGCTCCCTATCTGTGGGGCTTCCAATTTGGGAGCCCCTAGTGGGAAATTGGTCTAGGGTGAGGCACCTCCTAGAGGGGTGGGGTCTTCCCCAGAACTGGGGAATGGTGGCGACATCGGAATCTGCAGAATTAGCCCTCCGTGAGATAGAAGACTGCTTAGAGGCCCTGAGAGGCTGTGTAGCAGCTGGAATTATAGTCTCCTTTCCTTGAGAGAGTGGAAAATGTTATCAATGAGAGAGAGAGTGTGATACAGGAGAGAGGATTATCAAGGAGAAAGAGAGGGGTTATTGAGAAGGTTATCGAGGAGAGAGAGGGACTTTGGCAGAAGAGAGACACACTTTGGCATCACTTGGAGGAGCTGGGCGATGACCTATGGGATGCCCGTAAGGAAGAGAGACAGTTATTGAGAAAATGGATGGTGCTCCTGAAAGATTCCTTAGCAGCAGCGAGGGAGGAGGCAGCAGGAGAAGCCCCATTGCAGGAGGCCGTGGGGGAGGGGGAGGAAAGAGTGGTGCCTTCAACCCCGGAGATGGTGGGGGTTGGGAGAGATGAGGAGGTGGGGCCATGTGCCGATCTGCTGCTGAGGCCACTGCCCAAGGTACCAGCCCCTCCAGTATTAAAGGCCTGCCCCGCTGTAATTAAAAAATAAAAACAAAACAACCTCGGGCTCCTCAGGGCAAGGAGCCGCCCCCTCCCAGGTTGTGGAGCACTCCATGCTCCGCCCCTATACCCAGGTTGAGCTGGTAGACCTGAGAGTCTGGTATAGGCAGAAGCCTTCGGAATCTCTGCCTACATGGCTTTTACATTTCTGGGATATGGGGGTGGAAAATATTGTTATGTCGGGTACTGAAATAAGTAGAATGGCTTCCCCGTCAACTCACCCTTCCCTCCGGCAGTGGTTGCAAAATGCCCGTCATGCTTCAGGGAATCAGACACTCCTGGAATGGCTGACAGCTGCCATCAGGGCAGTTACCCACATGCCCTCACACTTCCTATCCCCCCTGCTGGTAAGTCCCTTCTTAACAAATTTGTCCAACTAAACACCACTCATCCTTCAAAACCTAGTTCAAACATTACCTCTTCTGGAAAGGCTTCTCTGATTATCTGTCTGCTTTACTTGGTCCTGGTCTGTGGCTCCAGAAGAGCCTGAATGGTCTTCTGTCCTAGCTTCCCTCAACAGAATTTTGATCCATTGTGTGCTTAATTGGTAGATTACTTGAAGGTAGACATCTTGTCTTAATTGACTATACATTTCCAGCACGCAGCATATTACCTGGTATATAAGAAGCATTTGATAAAACGTGTGCTGAATGGAATTAAATTATTATCTAGAATATTCTTCTCCCTCCTTTTAACTAGCATACACTTTATAGGTCTCTTAGGGTTAATCACAAAGACAATCTCTTTCTATAATCTTGCTTTATTATTTCCAATTAATTAATGATCTTCTCTTTGAATTTCTTTATTGCTAATATGTGGTTTTAGTATTGCATGTTAATTTAGAGGATGCTTTGAAATACATCACCCCCAAACCATGACTATTCTTTAAGTATGTAATGCACCGTAGGGTGAAGTATCCTGGAACAGATGTCAGAAGACCCTGCTCTCCTTGGTCCTGCTATGAACTGAATGTGTGTCCCTGCTCAAGTTTATGATTTTTTCTGCCTGAGGTTAGGTCTTCTTATTTTTAAAATGAGGGATCTGTACAGTCTCTAAGATATCTTCCTGTTAGTAGACTATATTAATCTTTAATTCTTTCACATTTTATATAATTCACTTTTCCAATTACACTGTAGTTTCTGCACACAAGAGATATTTTGTGCTTTTTTATGTGTCACTGACTACACATCTATAGATATGTAAAATGAACACTTATTAGACTCTAAGCATCACCCTGGGATAGTACGTGCAAAAGAATGATGTAACAACTGGTTAATAAAATTATTTTTTGCAACTTCACCTCTCTATATTACCACTTGAGTTATATGTGGTTAATGTATTGTGTATACATCTCTTAGCTAAGCATATCCTTTAGAAGGAGGGACAGATTTGAATCTTCAAAACTTTCTGAAGTAGGAATTTCCTTCCATCTTGGGAAAATATCTACTTTGATACAAAGTGTGAAAATAAGCTTTAAGAGACTCTTAAAGAATGTCAAAGGAATTTTTGGAATCCAAACTATGGCAAGAAAATTAAGTAAAAATAGATAAGAAAAAGTATGTGTTCTTTTTCCTTGTTAATCTAAAGGAAAATGTGCTGTTTTGTAGTGTAGGGACCAAGGGAAGGCCCCCCAAGCTGTGCCATTGTGACATGCAAATTATTTCAGAGTTGAGAAAAATCAAGGCCCAAAGACTCAGAAAGAAAGTGACCTTACACCACCCAACTGCATAAAAAGAATTTAGATGGAGGACCTGATCCAGGAGCATAGCTGTGGCCTATATTATAATGTAAACTAGATGTAGACAAGGAGGGATGTGGCATCTCTGTTAAAATTCACCCACATCGTTTCTGTGTGGTGCATCAAATACTTTGTTTGCCAAACATTTGCTCTTTCCATATTCCTGTGAGTTACTTCCTTTTTTCTTTGAAGTCTCAGGCCCCCTACCCTCTTCTCCTTGGTTCAGGATGACATATATACCTCATTGTCCCTGACTCTCTTTGGACCATGTCTATGGCTTTCCCATACATATATAATTACGCTTTTTTTTCTTCCTGTTAATCTGTCTCATGTCAATTTGATTTTAGACCAGCTAGAAGAAAGTTGAGGGGCAGAAGAAATTTCTCCCTCCCCAACAGAAGACTGTAATTTGGAATTTCACCAGACTATGAATTTTTGACTGGTGGTCAGAGACATCTTTCTGATTCCAAAGAAAAAGCAAAGATGAGTGGCCTGGGTAATAAAGGACAGACAGCATTCATTAGAGTCATACTCACTCTTTTGTTTGTCGTTGTTAAAAGCACTGTGTTCATCTGGCATTGGTGCTTTTCATCTTTCATTTCAGCCTTCAAAACTCAGCAGCATCCTCCCTCAGCAAAGGCCATGTATTTAGAGGACTCAACCTTGGCTTACAGAGATCAGAAGAGTTGCAGATGAAGCACTTATGTATAGCTGAATAGTGTGGATCCTAAACCAAGCACTGTCTCCTAAAGAAGAAATAGTTTTTCATAGACTAATTTAGGTTGACTCCGTTGTTGAACCTGTAGCGGTTGCTAAGTACTTAATCCACCTCTATCAGCTACTTCTTTTCTGTTGGCTGATGTGGGTGGGAAATGGCCTTGATTTTCTAACTGAAAAGTCAAAATTGGAATAACCACACATTTATTGTAAGATTTGCATGATTTGTAATTAATTTGCTTACTTTTATATCTCCATGAGCAGCATATCTAGAGTACTTGGCACCTTGAGCAGATAAATTTTTAATCCTTCCCTGCTCTATACAATAAAATTATTTTTTGTAATGAAATTACTATTTTTTGTAGTACTTGGTACACTAGACTGTGTCTTATACTTCAATCTCCAGGTCTAGTACTTTGCCTGATTTTTTAGTAGATGCTTAAGAATGTTTATGGAATGAACAGATGGATGGATGGATCACTATCTGTGGCATGGCCAAATGATTACTA
Organism: Smutsia gigantea; assembly: GCA_032199065.1. Taxonomy (NCBI): domain Eukaryota; kingdom Metazoa; phylum Chordata; class Mammalia; order Pholidota; family Manidae; genus Smutsia; species Smutsia gigantea. Next base: position 109,804 of record JAVSCE010005072.1, on the reverse strand, counting down.
AGTGACTTTTAGCATGCTAGAGAACTCACACTGCATTAGACTGAGGTCTGCATTTTCCTTGGCATACCTAGAAATGCCTACAAAATTCGTTGAAGGAGTTATTTAGTTCTACCAGTGGAAGCTTAAGAACTTGACTACAGGGTCATATGTTTCAGTGTCAAGTCTGAGCTCTTCAACTCTTTCAAAACTATAGCTCCTGGCATTTCAAGTACTCCAGCCAGAGCCCCAAAGTGGGTCAGATGCTGAACTGTCATAGTTAATTTGCCCTTATGGTTGAAACTCTGCGTTGGATGTCAGAAATCACATATTTGTGTTTCTTACCCTCTAATTGTTACTCAGTTTTCATTTTTCACACTCATTTTGTGAAATGCACTGAAGTGCAAATTAAGTAGTAACAAGGGGGTAAAAATACGTAACTACATGATGCTTCAGCTTTCTGCACAATACCAGTTGCTGCCTAGAATTTCTCAGTAAAGGTGCCAAACCAAGTATCCCATTCAAAGACTTTGAGTCCTCTCTCACTCTGAGGGTAACCATATTAAAATGACCTTTCTGCTAGGACTTCTGTTTCTCCATGGCTGCAAAAGCCATCAAGTAAGCAAGAATGCAAGCAATCTTTTAAAAAGTAACTACTTTGCCAGTTTTACAATTTTAGCCTGAAAAGCAGGAGGTCACATAAATGACTAAGATCTTCATTTGCTTTCCAAGTGATAGAGACATTTTTCTACCTCACAAGTGTAAGTGCATTCATTTGTCCCATTAGTAATATCTTAAGTAATATCCAGCATTATGAGTCAGGCAATGTGTTGTCTTATAACACTGTTTGGAAACTCTTCATTGTGGCCCAGTCATCAAGGTGGAACCAGGCTGATGGTAGGAGAATATGGTCCCTGGGATTTCCCATGATGTAGGATGTGGAGAGGGACCGTCTCCCCCCTTGATTAGTGCCCTGGCAATTCAGAATCTTGCATCTGAGGCTTGGCCAGGTGAAGATGTGGCAGAAGAAATTCCACGGGCCTAGAATAATTCCTTTTGTTTTGTTTTATTTTGTTTTGCTTTTAACATTTGTGGGGTCTTTGTATTTGCCTGGCACTGTGCTAGGCACCCTTCCATGAATTATATAATTGACTATAATTCTCTCAGTAACTCTGTGAGGTGACTTTGATTTCTCTTCCTTCACATCAGGCAACTGAGGTGGCCAGATAGTTAGCCTGATTTAAAATTAGGTTTTCTTATTTCATGCAGAATTCTTTCTATGATATAAAAGCAAGGAAGCGGGAAGGTGGTCAGTGGTTACTGGGTTATCTTTTCCTTTCTGGAGTCCTTTTTTGGCCTATCATCTATCAAACAGAATTTCTAACTAAACTGACCATTTTTCTGTTTGTCAGACTTACCATCCAGTCTCACACCTCCTGGCTTTGCATGGGTTATTCTTGGAGATCACTGTTTCCTTTCTCTCTGTCTGACAAAATTCCCCCTACTGGAGCCCTCATAAAGATTTTTACCACCTCTGGGAAGCCTGTGATTTCCTTTAGCACCTGGCACTTGTACAACTAGAGCCTTGATTACACGGTGTGCTACAGCCCTGCTTATTGTCCTGCCCCTAGCTATAAACCCTATGAAGCGAGGGGCACCTGTGAGCAGCATCTAGCACAGTGCCTGTGATCTAGCAGGTATTCAGTACATAACTGTTGACTGGCTGTTGTTGAATCTGATTGTAATTTCTCTGCTTTTTCTTTAAAACCCCTACTCTAGAATGTACAAAGAAAGCTAACAATGGTTGTCCCTGGAGTGTGGAACTAGGACCTAGGTGGGAGGGGAGTGTGCTTTTCTTTGTATGCCACTGTTGTAAATATTTTACCGTGTTTATGCATTAACTTATAAATAAAACAAAAAAGTATTAAAAAGAGAAACAAAAACTCTGACAGTACAGTTTTGAAAGCCTGTGCTTTTTTCCACAGCCTTTCTCTGAATTCTTTCTATGTATTGGCAAACCAAGAGCTCTCAACAGAATAACCAGTGGATCCATGGTGAAGTATTGGTGCAAGAGCTGATCCCTGCCATTTGGCTCACTTGGGCACCCTGGCTATGAGCCACAGTCTACTGGACACAACATAGAAGACCCAAACTGGGGAGGAAAATTTTTGGTATGTAAGGTTTATATACATATTTTTGATCAGTGAAAAACTTTAATTTTCCCTAGTATACATTATACATCATAAATCACTTGAAGCTTAAAGAAAGCTAAGATATTTTGGCTGAAATGTAATAGGATATTCTCTTTTGATAAGAAAACAATATAAATGCACTAGATATGAATCAACTCTAATAAATAGTCCAGGAGGTTTTAAGGTAGGAAAAAAAAGTTTTTCAAGGCTATAAATCCATAAAGGAATAGACTTCTAGAGAATATATTGAACCAACTGGGAGGCAAATTCCATTAAGAGAAGATTAAATTAAAAGCTCAGAATGACTTCCAAGTGCCCTTGTTTGTGGGGAAAATACGAAGAATCCCAAATGGAAATGGAATGTATAGCGTTTCATAAATATAATCTATTAATAAAGGAGCACAAACTGAAATTATTTTAATCCAACAAATGCCTATTAATTGCCCTCTCTGGGAATGGAGTGGTCGCTTAGGTACTGCAAGAGGTATAGGATGTAAGGCCAGTCCTTCCCTTAAGGGGATTTACAACCTAAGATGGTGGATATGACGAAACAAGTATTCAAATAACCACAATAACTAGAAAATTAGAATTACCATCTGAGGGATATATACAACATCCCAAAAAGTAGAAAAGGGGAACCTTGCACAGTAGAGAGTCAATGAGAGACTTCATCCGTGGCCAGTGGGATTTGGGACATGCATGGAGCAGGGAGCATTCTGGAAAGGAGGAGTAAGCAGGAGCTTAGTCTTGGGGGGAGGGAATGGAGAGAAAGGAATGGTGGGGTCTGCTCTGGTGGTTGCAGTGGATACGTAGAGGGAACCAGTGGGAGTAAAGCCTGAGAGACTATATCCGGGGCTCGTTTTGGATGAACTTGCCTGCTCACTGGCATAAGGGAGACACTATAGAACTTGAAAAGACCAAAGTGCTGGGACTTAGAAAACCTGCGTTCAGGTTCTACTTCAAAATTTTGGCATGATATTTGCTCCAAAGGACAATTATTTAGTCCTTGCAGGCCAGAGAGTTGGTATGTGGAATCAATGAGGTAAGACCTTGTCAAGTATGAAGAAATGCAGCAATAACAATAATTATTCCCATTGAAGTGAGGGTCTCAGCTTTAGAAATTAAGCTGTGCTGCTCACCCAGGATTCATTCATGCATTTCTTGCCGTATTTTGAATCCTGCAGTGTATTTCCATGAGGGCCTAAAGATTTATCTGGAAAAGAATGTGTTCTTGAGGAAAGAGCTGAGACATCACAGGCAGTGTAAGTAGCGGATAAGGCACAATTTCTGACGTCAGACCTTGAGCTGAATCTTGACTTCTTAGCCCTGGTAAGCTGTGCAACTTCTCTAAATGATTGAGATAATGACTGACATAATGCATGCCAAGTGCTTGATAGAGTGCCTGGAAAATATCACAAATTTAACCCATGATACCTAGTATTATTGCTTTCATTATTATCATTGTGTTTATGCTTGGTTTAAGGTTAGTGCACCAGAGTCAGGGTGCAGAGGAATAGGTCAGTTATATTTTTTTGGTATTGCAGTTCCACTGAGTCATGCCTGAGACCTAGGGAGACATGGGAAAGGAGTACAATGGGTGAAAATTAAAAGAGTGAATTCATGAGGTGTGGGGAGCAGTGCTGTAGCCTGCAGGACAGACTGATGAGACACTTGAGTGTGAAGGCTTTTGAAGCCCATTGAACTCATCACACACACCACATTTGAAGCAAGGTTAATGACATGATGCTGTGGCACCTTTATCATGGGCACAGGTGGCTCCTACAGCAGAATCAGTTCAGAGATCCGGAAAAGAAAGGGATGGGGATGGTGAAAGGCACCATGCTGAAGAGGGAACTTGAGAGGTGACATGTAGGTCACTGCCTGAGGACTTTGGGAACGTAAGGGAAGAATTTAGGGCAGGTGTGAACTACTAAGTCATTGTTTTGTGCCTCTTTTCCCCCTGCCCTCTCCCCCACCCCCACGCCAGTGTGAGGTAGGGAAGCGCTGGTTACAGTGAGATGAGGAGGAACAGGGCTACGCTTAGGGAGATAGTAGCATGCAGGGAACCAGTTGGGGGGAGCTGGAGCAGAGGGATTCCTCTAACACTTCAGTTTGTTCTCTCCACCCCAGAGGGTGGGCAAGACAGTTCCTTATCAGAAGGAAAGAAAATATTAGAATTACTTTGTCTATTTCTCTAACAGAAAACAAAAACAAAAACAACTCAGCTAACACTTAAGTTTCTATCTGACACTGGCTTCTCGAATTTATTTCTCATAGCAAAGGGCAAGAATCCTAATTAAGGCTGACCACAGTAACTGTTAATCACTTTTAATTGGGCCTGGATAATACTGTCTTGTGGTTCAGTATATGAGTCCTTGGTTTGTTACACTTTTTGGCAATTAAAGTCTTTAGATAACTTGTTATTTTAGCTTCTTAATAACACATTGCTATTTCAACATTTACTTTAATGTTTAGCCACACATGCTTGTGGTGCCCATATAATATTATTCTAATGCACCTTTGATTCCTCACCACCCCCGTTTTCCTGAGGCAGTTATAAAATAGGTTTTCATTTCCACCTGCAGGTGACTTTGAAGACATATAGCCATATGGTGCTACAGACATTATTATACATCCCCGCTTGTTTGCCAGATGTGGTTCTACTCTGCTAGGCAGTGATTCAGAAGCTCCGTGAAGATTTTGCAAAATGAATCTTGCTAAATTGGGGAGTTTCAGTTGTCACATCCCATCTCATTATTATTGGCTGGGTATATCAAACATACAAGAAACACTAACAGTTTGAAACGAATCCATTAGATGTGTTAATAGCAGTGTTTCCTGCTGCCCAGGTGCCTGCCAGCCTTGTGTGTGACAGCATTACCATTTCACAGAGTGGGAAATGGAGTCACAGTGCTCTGGGGGTGATGGACACAGTGACTTAGATGTAGATGGGCACTGCCATGGGCTCATTCGAGGTGCTGGGACTTCAAGCTTCTTTCTATGTTGTGTAGGTAGAGACAGACTCAGCCTTTCTCTAGGCTAAATGGCCAGGTGCTTGCAGGGACTGATTTGAGAAGGGCCTGGAAGGCTCCTAATTGTCCCTTTATTCAGCAGCGTCCGTGGTTCCACCATTATTGATTTCATGTTTGAAGTAAGGAGATTTTTCCACAGAATTTCTCTTTTAAATAGTCATCACTTACAGGGGTGGGGCAGAGTTTGTAGTGTGCAGGGGCTAAAGTCAGTCACTTGCCTTTGGTCTCCTGTATCCCATTTCCATCTTCAACCTGGTATTCCTAGTGACTGCTAAACACTCAACGGATGTTCACTGAATGAACATTTGAACAAAGGAACATGACCGGCCTCCATAGGAAGAACACTGGTGTGGAGTGTGTGCCTTGGCATGTGTATATCGTGGAAAGCTGCTGTGGGTGGGAAGATAGTAAAATGGCAAGTCAGTTCACTACCCAAAGTGCCTGGATGGCCAGTGCCCGTTTGGCAGAAAGACTTTCCCACTAGATGTCACCTCTGTAGAGTTACTGAGTGCAGCTTTTATGAGTGGTGCGTGTACCCACAGTGCTGGGCTGAGCACAGCTGCTTCCTTGTTGGGAATGGGTCTTCTGCCTTTAGTGAGTGAGAAGGCTTTTTCTAGAGAGTTCTGTGCTGGTTTGTGATATAGCACCAGGTTTTTACCCAGCTCAGGGTCAAGTTCCAGTCTGGCCAGTTCCCCTGGCACTGATAGAGCTGCCAGTCTAGCAGACTGCAGATCCATCACTGGCTTTCTGTCAGATGCTTGCTGTCCTGTGTTTTGGCAGCTGGACCACAGGCCTTCTCCTGGCAAAATACCAGATTCTTACAAAAATGCCTTTAACAGGGATAACCCTGGAACCTGGAATGCATTTGAAATCATTACAGCAGGGCATGGATTCACAGTCAGAGTTTGGTATTCCCCACCACAAAGGAAAAAGTCAGACACTGATGGATTTAGGATAGCCCAGAATGAAAAGTTAATTCAGAAAGGACAACAAGGCAAAGCCGAAAGAAAAGACTGTTCCTCTGGGGGTAATGGCTTCAGTGAATAGCAACAGGACTACAGGACAAAGTTCACATTTTCACTGTGTGGATTCAAACTGTGGTGAGAAAATGCTAAGACGTTATATTATAGGGGCTGGAAATTGTAAGGTTTGAAATTGCTGGTGGGCTTAACAGTTATTTGATTTTTTAAAATTTCCCTTTGGAAGGAAGTGGGCAAAATTTCATATCAACAAGTATTTAATATATACGTGTCATGTAATAGCTGCTTGTCTTTATAAGTATGTGCTGAGCATAGTGATCCAATTTGTTTCTCATTTTGTTTTTCATTTTTCTTGATTCTCAGTACACCCCTTGAAGTTGGTGTCATTAGGTCCACTGTACAGACAAAGAACCAGCTTAGACATGAAAAGTGACTTGCTTGGGCTCATACAGCTAGTAGGTAGTGAATAGTAGACTTAAGAGTACATTTAGGTTTTAAAATTGGTTTTACTCTGCCTCTCCAGCCCCAACCACTTTGTTAGGCTCTGTGGGAGCCTAGGAGTTGCTGTGATGCCTATGTGGATCCCTTTTGACAGGCCTGCACACCCTTTCCCTGACTTCTGTGTTAGCTGCTAATGGCTTGCAGATGTTCTGACCCCTTCTCCTGGCTGCCTTGTCTTAGTTTCCTTATCTGAAAAGTGAAGCTATAATAGTTACTCATCCCTTTCCTCCACTGTGGCTCCTGAAGATTAATGCTTCAAGGCAGGCAACTCTGTGCTGTGGTTTATGCTCTAGGAATCCTTACCATTATGTAGAGGGCTAAGAATATACTTGAGTGGAACCACTTTCCATTTTCCTATCTCATTCTCTTCCCTCTCACAGGCTCATCCTTAAGAGCATACTGTCAATAAATCACATCCATCTAAATGGCCACCTCAGGCTCTGCTTCTAGGCAACCTGACCAATGAAGAGCATCTTCCTGGAAGAAGCAAAGAATCCTAATATAAGGAAGAATTTTCAAAATAGCTTGTGCCATTGAAAGATGGGATAAATTGTCTGGGTCAGTACTGAGTTCCCTCTTTTAGGAAGTGTATGTAATAGGCTTGGTACAAAGACCATTTGGACAGGGTGCTGTATAGGGATTTCAGGCATGATCTAGAAGGAGGTACTAGATAAACTTTTAACTCCAAAGGCCAATATTTCCATGAATTGAGACTTGTTAGTAATATTTTTATATGCATACTGTGCCTTATATTTTCTAAAGAGATGGTATCTCTTGGTTAAGAATAGGGATGCTATAGCCTGACTTCCTGGGTTCAAATCCTAGCTTTGTTATTTATATGTAGTATGACCTTGGGCAAGTTTCTTTACCACTGTGTGCCTTAGTTTCCTTATCTGAAAAGTGAAGCTACAATAGTACCTAACTCAAATGTTTGCTATGAGGATTAAATGAGGTGCTAACATGTGTAATGCCTAGAACAATACCTGGCATATAGCGAGTGCTCAATAAATATTACCTATTGTTTCATGTCTCTGTGTATGATACAACTCGCTGATGCTTGTTATATTGAACAAAAATGTCTATTTTGCATGATACGCAGTGATTTCTTTCTCTTTCCTTCCCATTGTGTTGTAAACTCCTTGATTAGAAGGGTCTCTGTCATTTTAAAAATTTGAGATATAATTTATTTACAAGAAAATTCATTCTTTTAAAGTGAACATTTCTGTAGCTTTTGGTGCATGAATAAGTTGTGCAACTCTCACTACTAGATAATTGCATAACATTTTCACCATCCCCAAAAGAAACTCATGCCCATTAATACTCAATTTCATTCCCTGCTTCTTCTCGCTCTGACAATCACTAATCTATATCTTGTGTCTATGAATTTGACTATTTTGGAAATTTCATATAAGTGGCATCCTACAACATGTGGCCCTTTGTGACAGACTTCTTTCACTTAGCATATTTCCAAGGTTCTTCTATATTATAACATTTATCAGTATGTCATTCCTTTTCATGGTTAAATAATATTCCATGTTTTGTTTATCTGCTCATCAGTTGGTGGACTTCTTTCCTCAATTTTTTGGCTATTATGAATAATCATTGTTGACCTTTGAACAGGGACTCATTAAAAACCCAAGATGTAAGAAATATTTGAGCTTATTGGCATCCCAACATCTCTGACAAGTGGTCATTTAATCTGTGCTTTGAACACATTAGTGCAGAATCATAATGTAACATGCAAACTATTCCATTGTTGAATGCCTCCAATTGACAGAAATTACTTCTTCCTATAAAGATTAATTTTTTTAATCCCACATTTTCATGCCATGTGGATCATCCTGATTTTGTTCTCTGGAAACAAAATAAACCTAATCCTTTTTTCACTTGGCAGTCCTTCAAGAACTTGAAAATAGCTCTCATATTCCCCTTAAATATGCTCCTTACAGGCTATACATCATCAGAGTTCAATATTTTCTGATAAATATGATATTTTAAAAATATTTGATAGGCTGGATTAGAGCAGGAAGAAAAAAACTAAAATTGGGGAGACTAGTTAGAATGCTATTGTAATAATGATAGTGAGAGAGAAGTGAAAAGAAAATGAAGAGGAAGTGAAAGTTTTGGATGGAAGAATTGATAGTACTGGGTGACAAATGGCTATAAGGAATGAAGAAGAGATGTGATTCAAAGATATCCCAGAGTTCTAGCCTGGGACACTGGAAGTATGATTTTATGGTAGCCATCAGTTTTCAGGGAGGAAGTTTGGTGTCTTTCTACTGAGTGGGAAGTTTTATGGTATAGTGGTCAAGATCATGAACTCTAGTGGAAGAGTGAGTGGGGAGGTTGAAAATTTGGGTTTATCACATGTGACACTGGGCAAATTACTTGACATATATTTATCTTGATATCATTACCCATAAAACGTAACATTATAATACATATAAAAGTTTTGGCTTGACAGGCAGAGAGGAAGCCCTAAGTAATAATCTATTAACAGTCTGATGAGTTTAATTGGAGGTAGGAGGTCCAAATTAAGAATTTCAAGACAAACTATCTAGGAAGGAAACAATCAGGACCTGTGGTGAGGTCCTGTGTCAGGGTAGAAGTAGACACTGCAGATGAAATGAGGTTAGAATACACACAGAGCAGAGTCAGCGCCAAGGTCAGAAGCACTGGAGGTTTAGAACATGGAAATATAGATAATTCTGTTTTTTCAAAGTACATTGCAGAAACAGTCAGGTTGAAAGAAGGGCTCCTCCAGCCCAGGAAAGCAGGCCTTACATTTTAAAAACATGTCTCCCTGTATACTGTTTTTCTTCACCTGATCCTGACTCATGGGTTAATCCTTATATACACAGATTACCTATTTCTCCAGGGTGAGGAGGTTAAGAAGGTCACTGGGTTGAGGATGTCAAACTCCAGGAAGTGGGCAAACATGCGAGTAGACAGGTTTTATGGGCAGCTGGGAGTCAGCTGGAGATGTAGCCGGTGGCAAGTGAAGGTCAGTTTATGGGAGTGGCGGATGCTCGGGAATGGCTGAGCTTGCCATGTAGGAATGCGTTCTGGGGGTGATCTCCCCCAGGAATTCCCTCTTAGTTTTGATATCTGCCCATCCTGAAAGAAGCTCTTCCTATCCTTAGGAATTACAAGATGGTTTGTAACCAAAGTTGATAAAGTACATGCAAGTTATGACAGGACAATACAGATGGTTTCAATTAGGGGTAAGGCAATTACCTTTCTGAGCCTGTTTCTTCATTTGTAAAATGAGAATAATAATAACACCTACTTTGTACGGTTGTGTTAAGGACCACCTGAGATGGCATTGATACAGTTTCCTTGCACAGCACCTGGCATTTGGAGGTCACCAAATGTTAGTTGAATGGATGATGACTATCATCAATTATTTATAGAAACCCATCCTGTGAAAATATGTATGGAGTAATCTATGGTGGAAGCTATTTTCTGGGTCTAATTTACTTATTTTTTAGTATGATTTTTATTTAATCCATCTAATTCTCACCTCTATGTTTCTGGAAACCAGGCAAATGTCACCACAGTTTTTTTTTTTTTAATTGCCCTTGGCTCCAAATGCTTGGCTAGGAAAATCATTCCATATGTTTGTTCACCTTGAGGAGCTGAGTTTGCTGTATCCAATTTCCCTGTTTACTCTTTCCGTGCTAATGTTGCTGAGCATGTACAAATATCATTCTTTATCATTCCAAGTAGGTCTTGAGTTTAATTATGGATTATGAGGAATGAGCTGAATGTTTGAGCACTTTGGAGCCTGGTGAGACAGATTTGTTCAGAATACTTAAAAGCATTTCATTCCTTTGAAAAAAAAAAAGTCTGGTGCAGCTCACCAGTGATTCATGAAAAATGAAGTGTGGCTGAAGTCGCATGATGGGACCCAGACCTCCCTCCCTCAAATTGATCCATTAGAACCTGTGTCAACTCCCACCCAGAGGCACACATGCACTCAGATGCTCAGAGAATCGAAGAGACATATGTGATGTCCCGGGAGGAGTAGTCAGCATGGAGCCCTCTCCTCCTAGTCACTGAGGAGCGCTGAGGTTGTGGGAGATGATTAGCAGCCAGTTCCTCACTTCTTCTGTCTGTGTGCCTCAGAGACTGAGCTTATCAGAAGCATCTCTTCCCTACATGGGGATTATGGCCCTGTGGAAAAGTTGCCCTTTGTAGATAATTAAAAATAGGTTGGCTTAAATTAATACTTAGCTTCCTTCCTGAATAGGAGAACTGAGCAAAACTAAGAAGACAGGGGAAATATGGAAGTATTTAAAGAAAGCCACCTTTGTGAATTAATTATAGGAATTCCAACTTTATAAAATAAGAGATAAGGCATTCCAATGGGAGAAATTGTACTTCTAATTAGAGCAAGTGAAAACCCAAAGTCACTCATTCCTTCATTCACTCTTTCATGCAGTGAGCATTCCTTGAGCTCTTCTCTGTGGTAGATACTGTGCCAGCCACAGAAGATGAAATGATGAGCAAGACTCAGTCCTGTCCAGACCTCAGAAGGCTCACAGTCTAGTGCAGGAGGCAGAACTGAGGATGAGGGATCACCGCACAGGGTGAAGGGTGCCATGGCTGACAGAAGAACCTCAGGGGCACAGGCTACTGGAGAGCAGGAGAGAGAAAGTTCAGTCATTCTCAGGAATAGTCCAGGGGTATTCCCCAAGGAAGTGGTAGAGGAAGTAGGACGGGAAAGAGGAAGAGGAGGTAGCTGGCTGAAGAAGGGAGAGGAGGGACTTTCAGGTGCAGAAAACAGCATGTGCAAGGGCTCTGGGATGCTGGCCCCCCATTGCGAGGGGAAGGGCAGTCATCCACATCAAAGGGTGTGATCAGGAACTGCAAGATGTGATGCTGGCAGATGTGGCAGCTAGTTGGTTTGCTAGAAGCTTTCCATATTAAAGTCTTTGGGCAAAGATGACGGTCATTTATGGCCCTCAGAAACTTCCTCCAAACCAGCTAAATCCAGCAAAAGACATGTAAGAATCATGAGACTTTTGTTATGATCAACAGTAAATTCAGTTAATCTAAAATCCCAAAGTCCTTTTTTCTCTCTCAGTAATACATGTTTTACTAGTTCAAGATCAATGCTTCATCTTCCTATTTTATTCCCATGCAACCAACGGCATTTTTGATTTTCAACAGTGATGACTGGGGGAGGCTACAGAAGCCTGGGGAGATCATGGGTGATTAACAGTCCTGGCTAAATGGAAGGATGGCCTTGATTAGAAGCTAAAGCTGATGCTTTGGTGTCTGCTTTTGGCTCTAGCTTCTGAGCTATGTGGTCACATAGGCAACTCCGCACAAACAGAAGCACAGTGCTCGAGACTGAGGCACACTCCTGCTTCACTGCAGTCCAGGGTCTCGCTGCAGCGTCTGAGACATGCTTTAGAGCAGTCGTAAAAAATGTCAGGCCCCTGGTCACTGGGGATTGGCTCAGGGAAATACTTATCAGAGGGTAAACCCATAACTGATATAAAAAGGGCATTGGCAGATAGCTGCATGCATTACTCTGCTACAAGCACATAGAGATAATTGAGATGCTTTACTGTTTTGTTGAAAATTCCAGGAATATCTGAGGTAGTGTTCTATAGTTGGCCCTACCTCTTAGGAAGGTCACTAACTGGAGAATGTTGTGCTGTGGCTTAGGTAGTTCTGGGAGGCCTAAAAAGGATAGTTATGATTTCTGGAAATGTAATGTTTGTGGACCCTTAGTCTATAAAAATTTCCAAAATGTTTTTGTGTATTGATTTTCACTTTTGCTTCAGATCTATAGTACTCAAAATTCTCCAGCTTTGATGTACTTAGTGTAAAATGTCATGAGGTTTGCTACTTAATTTAAATGGTTCATTTTAAATATATACAGGCCAGCCTCATTATTCATAGATTAGGTATTTGAACACTTGCCTACTAGCTAATTTGTAACCCTGAGACCAGCTTTTGTGGTCATTTGTCACCATGCCCACAGGGTGATAAAAGGTTTGAATGACCTGACATGCATGTCCCCAGCTGAGGTCAAACAAGGCATCTCTCAGCCTTCTTGTTTTCGCTCTCAAGACACTGTAAACAAGTGTTCTTTTCACAGTCTGTTTAGTGCCACATTTTCATATTCTTTGTGCTTTTTGTTGGTCCTACTTAAAATGGCCCTGAGCATAGTCCTGACATGCTGTCTAGGGTTCCTAAAGGCAAGACGGCTGTGGCATGCCTTACAGAGAAACTACGTGCATGAGATAAACTTCCTCAGGCGTGAGTTGTAGTGCCGTTGACTGTGACTTCACTGGTAGTGAATGTATGATAATATCAAAAAAAGTGTCTTTAAACAGGAATACACATGAAAAAGGTTATGTATTGATTGGTTGATGAAAGCATTGTGACCAGAGGCTCCCAGAAACCTAATTCTGTATTTCCCCTGGGAGCAGTGGTTCAGTATTCGCTAATTCAGTGTTCACAGCAACTTTACAGAATGCATGTTACTTCAAGCAACATGAATTGACAGTACATGCACTGTACCCAGGTGCATGTGTATACATGCTGTACATATATACACACATGCACATGTATACACACTCATATACAAATAACAGAAAGCAAAAGTAAGTGAGAGCAAAGGTAATATTAGTGACTGGGGGATCTAGATACCAGATGTATGTGTGTTCATGGTGCCGTACTTACAAAAAAATGTATGTTTTTTACATTAGAAAGTTTTTTAAAAAGTAGATAAAACAATGCCATTTTGAGAGCTTTTAGGATGGATATAGACTTTTGGCGGTAAAGAATTTCACAGGTTCACAAAAATGCAGAAATACAGGGCTTGGGAGACCTTGGTGATCAGCGGTTTTAGTGATCTGGCCTCAGCACTGCCGCCATGTGTATGTGTAACCTTAGGGGGTCAGCTGCTTCTCTGGGTCTCGACTCCCTTAGAGAAGAGAGATTAAGTTGCTTCACGAATCTCTTCAAGCTCGATTGTTCTATCATTTTAAATGAGCCTCAGACAGGTTAACATACCAATGTAATTTACTTAGTAGAGAATTAGCCATAAAATCCAATCCACTGCTAATTGTGTGATACTAAAATATAGGAATATAAAAAAAGCACTCATTAAACTGAAAGAACAATGGTAACTTAATTGGCAAATACTCAGGGAACAGAATTCCTCTATACAAAGTCAGGCAAATTTAAAAAACACACACAGAAACCTTCAAATAATATAGAAAGCCATTTAGTGACAAGATTACCTTGTCATTTGAACAGTTTATTGTTTTCCATTTCTGTTTAGGTAAAAAAGAACTTACCATAGATAAAATTATTCTTTTGAAAAAATTTGTCTTATATCCATAGTCTTTTCTTTAAGTGTCCTAAAGGCACCATTGTGCAATAAAAAGAACATAGGGTTTGGAATAAATCAACCTGAATTTGAATGCTGGTTTCTCCAATTTCCTGTTTGTGTGATCCTGGCAGAATTGTGTATCTTCTTTGATCCCCAGTTTCCTTATCTGCAAAAGATGGTGATAACATTTTCCCTGCAAGGAGAAGATTATATGAGATAATTTTACAAAAGTGTCTGGCAACAAGAGGTCTTAAAATGTTAGTATTCCTTTTTCTCAACTGTAGTTAACTACATAAAAAGACTTACAATATACTCATTAAGAGCACAGTCTTTGGAGCCAAACTACCTGCGTTCAAATTTTTACTCTCCTGTTACCAGCTGGGGACTTAGAGCAGTTATTTAACCTCTTTGTGCCTTAGTTTCTTTGTAAAATAGAGACAATATTAATAGCACTTACCTCATAGAGTTGCTGCATGGATTGAATTATTAATACATTGAAGGGGTTTAGAACAGTATTGGGAACCATATTAGCATTTGTTGTTTTAATTATTTCTAAGAATGGCAAGGAATCCTATATGTGCTAATAAAGGAATCAAAGAATAATAGAGTCCTGAGTTGTATAAGGTGTGTGCATGAAGCTAACTGTAAAGGTAAACTTGATATTGCCCTTTAGACTGGCCAGAGGAAAGAGTAACCCTTGGTCATGATTGCTTGATTGAGTTGTACTGTACTATAATGAAGTGATTGTATTTCAAAACCTTCACTCATGATTTCAAATCTTGGAATGCATCCCTAGTTCTTCCATATTATATCCTCTTGTAGTAGAGTTGTTGAAATTCATACTTTTTATTCATAATAATTGCTATTTCTGTTGAGCCATTCCTAGGTGTCAGGATTGGGATTCAACCCTACTTTTAGTCTGTTTTCTGAATACAGAGATGACACAGACTGCTGGAAGAGAGTCAAAGGACATTTAGTACTAACGGTGCAGCAGGCTTTTCGTGAGCATCAGCAGTGTGGAGGTTCTCCTGCCCACCCCTCAACCCTCGTGCCTCATAGGGATAATGTGATAAAGGCCCTCATGGATTCTGTGCTCAAATTTCACTGCAGCCAAGGAAACCAAATTTGGGGAACTCACCATTTTGTAGCTGAAAGTAAACATGCATGCTCTTATTCCCACAGGGAGACACTTCATCCTCAGGGCTGCTCACTGCAAATACAAGTCAGAGATGCTTGGGTAAAGGGCATTCAGGCTGTGTATTCTTGGTACACCCAGCAAGGAGTGCAGGCCTCAGGGCCCAGGGCAAATTACCTTTCCCAACACTGCCAGGAACAATGCCAGCAGTTTAATTGGAGCATTTTTTACTGGTAGATCACTATGCAGCTAATATTCTGTGTACATTTTACTCCCGATGGCTTCTAAAGGTTACATGGAGAGTAGAGCAGGGTTGCCTCTGGGCAGTATTATAGTTTGGGTACATTGTGTTTCCACACTCTATCTTCCTGTGGAAATCACTTTTCCTTAAGCATTCCCCCACATTCAAAACTTATGTTGTTAATGGGTCTAACCCAATCTTTAACTGTCCTTCCTTGGCCTGCTTCCATGCCATGCTGTAGCTCATTGCTTCTTTTTCTTTGCTCTGAAGCAAGTCTTGCCTATTCTGTGTCCAATCCTGTAGAGCCTGTCTCTCTTGTAAGAGAGTCACTGAGAAATAAATTGACATTAAAATATGTTAATGTAGAGAAGGTGACTCACCAGACAAAATACAATTTTATCTTAAGAGAGACCTTTTGAGGACATGCTGCTTTAACCAGAGAATAACCTAAATGGTGGAAGTTTGGGATTTCAAAAAAAAAAAAATGTATATATATATAAAACTCTATGCTTCCTGTGTGCATGGTCAACCTGGGTCTAAGGGATAAATTCAGTTTTGATTTTATATGAAGCATTGATTTTGTGTTCTCTAAAAAAGAAAAAGAATATTTTGAGGTATGGATTTAAATTCCATTTCCTCTTCACTCCCTATCGTCCATGGGTTATGAGATGTAGTTTTTGATCTTAGTGAAAGCTAAGAGCAGTTGTGACTAATATCAGGAGTTGCTCTCCAACTAATAGGCAAACAAATTACCCAAACCATACTTTTTAATGATGGTGCTACCAAGGGAGTTCGCTCCAGCACATTGGAACGTGGAAAATGGAGCTGAACTTAGGCCACAAAGCAGCCGTTCCATGACCTAACGCTTCTATGGGCACCTGCATTTTGGGTCTGTAATGTTTTCCTAACTGTGCTTTCCAGACCCAAGTGATTTAAAAAAGAAATGACTGCGTTCATAAAAACGGAAAATTGTAAACCAGCATAAATGTCAGTTTTTATGTTGATATTTACACTTATCCCGGGGGAGACTGAATTGTTTAGTATTGTGATTCAATATTTCGAGTCAAATATTTTGCTAACATTTACAGATCAATAAATTAGACACATTCCATCTTAAATGATCAGAAAGAGTTTAGTTTCCCAATGTGAGACAAACTTAAATTTTCAGCAGGGAGTGTTCCCTGCAGAATTGTTAATTTCACTGATGCTATAATAGTATTACATTTTAACTACAACTGTGTTAAGATTTTTCAAGCATCACAGAGGTTATAAACTAGTCATTAAAATTCATTCCTGTTGGCAATTTGGTCCGCAGAGCCTTTACCAGGAAAAGCACGCGTCTAATATTTATGAGATTTCCATTTTAACACAACTATTTGAGTTACTTGTAATACCATGGCCTTTATAATGTGCTTCTTTTCTTATTTCTCTTGCATGAGCTTTCACTGTATTAACCTGTTAGGGGTGAGATTCCCTGCACTAGAAAACTGATTTTCCTCCCTGTGGTTTCTCCTAGCAAGGGCCAGTGTGATGAAGGCATGTAGCTTTGAATAATAACAGAAATGTCATTTTTACACTGTTCACATGGAGGAACTGTGAAGGGGAAGATATAAGCTATGTGTAGTTCTTCAAAAGTGAGTATCAGTAGAAACCTGTTACTATTCTTTTCCAGGCCCTTAAAAAATACTAGAGCAGTCAGGAGGGGACTGGCTTAAAGAAATCAGGTTGAGCATCCAAGGACATTGATTTTTCTCTCCTGGTCCACCTTGGTTGTCTTTCCTCACGTGTGGCTTTCCCTCTCTGTCTGGGCCGATAGTCACCCCCTCTCTCATTTCTCCCAACAGGGCAGATATTGCTGAGACCGGGATCCATACGCACACTCTGTCTCTCTTCTTCCTAAGCATCTAATTTAGTGCCTAGAAGTTCTTAGATGCACCATAATGTGTAGTGTGTTTATGTTCTTTTGGATAACTTGAGGCTTTAGCCCTAGGCTGGGCTTGACAATTTAATTCCATTCCATTTGATTCGGTTGGACCCAGCTAAAATAAATTTATGGATTACCTATTTGAAAAATAAATTATTACATATTACAAGGATGGAAAATGTGACATGGTCTCTGTCTTCAAAAATTACAAATAATAGGGTGGGAGATAAGAAGATAAAGAGAAATGAAACACGCCGCCTAAAGGTTACAAGCCAAAACTCATGAACGTAGGAAGCTCACACCTAACTTACAAAGAATACATTCATGGAACACTTGATGTGTGACATTTAAAATGAGGTGGGATACTTGGAATCACTTGGGATAATTTGGGATAAAAGCTTTTTGATTTGGGGAGTGACTTGATGATATGTTGGGAAGCTTAATTTGGATGTGGTGTAAGGAGAGATTTTAGGAAGGATGGATTGGAGTGCAATGGGATGAGAAGGAAGGAAAGAGATTAGGGGGCCATGGGTATGCTTCAAACAGGAGGGAGGGGATGGTGTCCTAGTCTTAATGTTATTTAGGAGGAGGGGTGCTTAGGATGGAACAACTTTTGGAGATGTTGTGGAAGCACATTTAGCAGGACTTGACGAGGAGGGATGTTGAGTATGACTTGGATTTTCAGCCTGCAGAACCCGGGAAAGAGAATTGGTGTCATTACTAGAAATAAGGAAGGCAGGCTGATGAATGCCATAGGGAAGCCAGGGGAGAGAGATGGTGACACTGGATGTCAGTGTTTTTAGGTGTTTCGGACACCGTGACACCTCCCAGGTCCAATAAGTAGGAAGTTGTAATAAATTAGGGCAGATATGGCTAACAAAGAAATACTGATAGTCTGGTAGACAAGGAATCCTGTTAGTTGCCAGCTCTATGAGTCAAGCCAAGTTATCACCTGACCCTCTCTGGTTTTCATTTCCCTTGTCAGTGTAAGAAAGAACTGGCTTTTGAGGCACCCCACAGCAGGTATGAAGTGATTTGAAACCTATTGAGAGAATTCTCATGGGCCAGGGGAATGTGCCCTGAATTCTCTACTCACTTTGGATCAAAAGTATCCCACTATGGTTCCTTCCGAAACTTGGAGATTTGCTGTCACTGTGATCCGCAAGGCTGCCCAAGATGATGCTCATAAAGGCCACCAGGGCCTTCTTATGAGTCATGAAGTACACGTGGTGAAAGGAGGCCTGCGTAAGATGTGTGCTGTCAGTGTTCCAAAAGCCTGCTTCCACTAACAAAGGCATGCTCAACATCTTCTCTTTTTTTACCCCTTTTCCATCTTCTGACAAAAAATATAAAATGGAGAAAGATGGGAGAAATCACAGATTATCTTTCTTGTTCTGTGAGAAGTTCCTCATTGCAGGAATTGAGCCCTCAATAATCCCCCTTGAAGCCCTGCATTATAATCCAGCATTTGATTGATGTTGCTAATGTTCAGTCAGTGAATTTATCTCACAATAGAGATAGAAAATGGTAAAAATGTTTCTCAGTGGATTCACCTGCATCAGATGAAAAAATTTGACTTTCTGCTTGGGATATTTTCTTCTATAATTAGAAATGTGTAAGTTTCTGGGGATATTTCCCTGCTGGTTTTCAGTTCATTTTGTTTCTCATTAACCTTTATAAATATTCTAGTTGGAAATACCCTTTTATTTAGGATGCAGTGTTTTCTTAGCCAAAGCATGAAATAATGCTTCAATATTGCTGTTATTTTCCTCTATCACCCATTCTGAGAGCACCATAGAGAAAGGCAGGATGGGATTCTTGGAAAAGCATTTTGGAGTTACAAAGTCCTGAATTCCATTCTGGCTCTGATTTACTAATTGTATGACCTGAGGCAAATCACTTTCCAGCCTTTCTCAGTTTTGGTTTCTTCATTGGTGTGAGGGAATAATGTCCGTACATCCCAGTGCTGTGTGAGAGGATCAGGTGGGACAATGGCAACATGTGTCGTGAGGTCCTGAAGCACAGGGTTCTAGAATTACACTCCATGGGTCCGAATCGTGGCTATACTCTGGTTGAGATATTTTTCTTCTCTAAAATCCTTTCCTCATCCATAAAATGAGGATTATAATAGCACCTACCTTATAAGCTTCTTGTGATGATAAATGAGCAAATCTGTGAAAAAATGGTGACTAGGTAACATTAAATGTGCAGGAAATATTAGTTAGTTCAATTAATACAAAGTAGTGCTCAGTAGATGGAGGTTTTTTTCATTTTCGTCCTTCGTGTAGGCACCTAAATAGTCTGTCAGGGTTTCTCTTCCATATGTTAAGCAAAATAACTCTTAGAATTTTGGAGAAAACAATCCTTACGTCTGTGCTGTTGATCTATAAAACAGAGGATCGTTTGCTGATTTTAGCTAATGCCTTCCTTTGAATATAAAGCTTGGGAACTCCAAGCTGAAGGAATATCTCCTTTCTTTCTAGTTATTGAAACCGTTAGCTACCTGGACTGTCCCCACTCTATTGTCCCAACTTCAAACACATTCTGAAAAACCCTCTGGGTGCTATCTTTCTTCTTTGTTATCCTTTGCCTTGCTTCCTCCTTTCTTAAGAGAAAATTTCTCAGGCTTCCCAAGGCACTGATTTCTCTTATGGGAACTCTGAAACATATAGGTTTATGTAGAACACAGTTTCTTTGGGTTAAAAGCACTTTGGCTTGTAATGCAGCAGAATCCAAATGAAATAAATAAACAACTAGTTCTGCAGTTTCCTAAATCCTCCTTAAACAGATATGATATTGACTAGGTAGGAAATACTAAAATGATGAACAATTTCCCTAAATTCAGGACAAAGAAGAATGATCAGAAGCCCCTAGCCCAGCACAGAATGAGCTATTCCACATTTATCTATTAATTTGGTCAATCTCACATGGTACAGTGCCTGATGTAGGCAGGTTATTGTTAAGAGCAGTAATGTACTAGCAACTGTAATTGTTATGGGCTGAATTGTGTTCCCCCAAAATTCATGTTGAAACCCTCACCCTCAGTGCTTCAGAATGTCTGTATTTGGAGATAAAGCCTTTAAAGAGGTTATTAAATTAAAACAAGGCTGTTAGCATGGGCCCTAATCTGATGTGACTGGTATCCTTATGAGAAAATTTGATCACAAAGAGAAACAGCAAGAGTGAGCATGCATTGGGGAATGACCACGAATAACTATGGGCTCAGTACGAGGTGGCCGTGTGCAGGCCAAGGAGAGAGGTCTCAGGAGAAATCATATCTGCTGACACCTTGATCTTGGACTTCTGGCCTGTACCACTGTGACAAAATTAACTTCTGTTGTTTAAGTCACCTCATCTATGGTATTTTGTTATAGTAGCTCTAGCAAACTAATACAGTAATATTTTAAACTTGTATTACAGTTATATCTCTATAAAGACCAGCTGTTTCCACATACATAGTATAGCATACTGGCCATAGGCATTGAATCTGAAGCCAGACCTCCTGGGTTCTAACCTACCACCTGGGTGAGCTTAGGCAACTTACCTGGCCCCTCTGCTCAATTTCCTCATCAATAACAAGGAAATTATTATAATTTTATCTGCTTCATAGGATTGCTACCTGGATTAAATGATTTAATGTTTGTAGACCACTTTAACGATGCATGGCACATAGAAAGTTTTAAAAAGTATTCCTTAAATTAAAATAAAAGGCATGCCACAGTTCATTCCTCTTAAATCTTGTGAGCTGTAGAGAGAGAAAGAAAGTGATGTAAAATTTACTGAGTCTTTATTATGTAGTAGACAAGTGGTGACAATGCCACTCACATTTGCACATGTGAGATTAAATTATTGGCCTTGTTTACATACTGCTAAGAAGTAGCAGACTTGGGACATTCTCCCATATTGAATCTAAATATATTGCTCTTTTTTCTATTCCACATTGCATCTCTACCAGGAATAGTCGTATTATCTAAATAAAATGGAAAAAAATCATCAAATTAGGTATTGTGCTAGTCAAAGTTCAATCAGAGAAGCAAAAACAGTAGTGTGTACATACGCACACACAGACACCAACTTATCTATATATACCTATAATTTATCTATCTCTATCTGTCATTTATCTAACAATACATTGGCATATGTAAGTAATTTTGGGGGAATAACTAAGCAAATCTGAAGTCCATGGGGTAGTCAGGAAGGGAAGATTGTGAGTAGATCCCATGGGCACAAGCTGTAGTTTGTTACCCATACATAGGAGTGTCTGTCCGTCTGTCTGTCTCTCTCAGAAAACCGTGGACTCTTTGCAAGGGCTTCAAACTGATTAAGTGAGGCCCACCATGATAGTCTGTTTAATTTAAAGTCAGCTGATTAGAGACTTTAATCATTAAAATATCTTCACAGCAGCACCTAGAGTTTGATTAAATAATTGGAAGAGAGGTGTGTATGTTACAAAATGGCTGCTACCTTCCATTCTCTTACTCTCCTGAGAAAAATATCTCTTGTAGCGCATCCTCTCTGGAGAGATACTAGAAGGGGAATTCAGTGGGGTGTAGTGTAGCTTAGTCAACTTGACATACCTCAAAGCCATTGCAAGCATATTGAAAAAAAAAAAGGACTAAAATTTAACTGTCCCTGGAACTGGGACACATTTTAAAATGAGCTTTTTATTTAACTATCAAAATAACTATTGAATTATTACCATTTTATGAATGATAAAACAGAGGCTCTGATGATTTAAATAACTAGCCCAAAGTCACAAATGAAAAACTAAAATTAGAAACCAGAGCTGACTCTGAAGTCTGTCATATTTAAGAACAATAGGAAATCAGTTCAAACTGCACTGCATTTTGAGCAGGTAAAAACCATGAATTAGCAGAGGAGAATCTACCATTTTTAGCCCCCTCATGGAGACCTGATTGTAGGCTATTGAGATTTTCTTCTGGGGACAGCCGTGCATTTACAGGAAATTAGGAATTACTGTTTGCAGGTAGACATGTGTGTGTGTGTGTGTGTGTGTGTGTGTGTGTATGATATACTGCTCTAAGAAAGATAGCTTGATAACTCCTCAGTGAGTCGAACATAACCTTTTCATAGTTCTGTGATAGATCATGTGATACTTGAAGTGGTGCTATTTATGACATAAAATTACCATGTCCATAGTTAAATATTTGTTAATGATTGAGCCACTTGGGAACTGGAAGGTAGACTCACCGGCATTATAATAACTCTTATTATTTTGTATTTTACATTGTGTCAAGAACTCTACTATGAAGCTTTGTATACCATACCTCATTTAAGTCTCACAACTCTATGAAATTTACTATAGGCTCATTTCACTAATGAAAAAAATGAAGGCTTAGAAAAAGAAAAAGCAGCTTACTACCTCCTGTGTGCAAGAGTTCAAGTGTGAACCCATCTGGTTAACTCCAGAGCCCGGATGCCTAGTTCCTAAGCAAGTAAAATGTCCACAGAACGTTTTAGTGATAATTTATTAAAGTTATAAAGTTGTCTTACTCTTTCTAAAAACATGATACAAGGATTTAAAAGGACAATTTTTGTAAAATTATTGTATTGACTTTAAGTAAATCAACTAAAGTAAAGTGTTGCAAATGAACAATCCCTAATCATTTAATATATTTGTTTAGAAGGTCTGAATAACTTACCTTTGTGAATTTTACTTTTACTATTCTTTGGTGAGAACAGTTCAGTTTTGAAGTCAGAAATCCAACTGCCCTTGGATCTCTGCCAGAGATTCTAGTTCCCTTTTCTACTGATCCCTCATGATCAATTCTAATTCTGTGAGAATCTCTCTAGATACCATTTGTTGACATACAATGGAAAACCAGGAGAATAACATTATTTAGTCGGAGAATGTTCCGCAGTTGTAAGATCATTTGATTGTAGTCACAAGTGCCTGTTAACTTTGATCGTAACAGTCTGACCCCCTTTACCATCATCAGGGCAGTGTCTGCAAACAGAACACATTTATTAGGACCTTATTTTAGTTCTAGAGTTAAAAAGTAACTATTTGTCAAATTCAGTATAATTGTATGCTTTTATAATGGCTGAATAAAAATATATGAAAATTGTAAGGGAGGCTCGCCTTCTTTGAGAAAATAGGGCTGTACAATTTGTATGTGCTTATGGAATTCCAACATATCACATCTCAGTGATAAGCTATAATGACTATAATAAGCCAGGGAAAATTCAGTCCAAATTTCGAAATGGAGTTTTGGTTAACAATAGAAGTTTAAATGTTACTCTAATTAAGAATGCACTTGCAGTATTTTAAGTGTGTTTGTTTAAGTTCAGTCATATATTATGAGGTATTTAAATCATTTTAGACATGCACTCAGAAACCACATCCACTGTATTTAATAGCTGAAGACTGTATTTTTACATGGAGAGTACAATTTATATCAGAACTACCCATTGGGAAGTCCCTTGGATATTAATAGTTTGAACACATAGTTCTAATGCTCTAAATCCCTTGGAGAAAAGGAAGGCATAATTTGGTTTTAGTGAGACTAAGGTAACTCTATGGAGACAAAAAAGGAGAAAAATGACTTAAGCACACTGATCAATAAGCAATAATAATGAAGCTGGGCAACCCAACCCAGCTTCTAGGCATATATTTTCATGGAAATGTGATTTGATTTTTTTTCTTTATCAGCATAGGTTTCCATCCACAAAAAGTAATGTTAAGCAAAGGTGTCTTTCACAGTGTGGTTTTTTTCTTTTTTTTTTTTTTAACAAAAAGCAGGTATTTAAATATTATCTCTAAAATAAGAAAGAATGAAAAGATAAATGACAACAGGACTATCTCTGTAAGTCACCTTATTAATGAAATAGGTGCAAACTCTGGCTCACTCCAAAGGAACACATTCACACACACACACACACACACACACACACACACACAGCTCATGAGACTGTCTCTGTATTTAGGCTTAGATGTTACTGTTTATAAAGGGAACACAGGAAAACTGTTTATTGACTCTTTATAAAGCCCTGTCTCATGTAAACAGAATGACAAGAAAAGCACAAAGCAAGCCCCATGGTTGAGATGGTTTTATTGTTAGCAGTGAGACATTTAACAATGTTGGAGCTGCTTCTGGGAGAGAGACGACCGGGAGGCAGGAGGAGAGAAAAATAAGGGACTCACACCTTCATTTAAGTTGCAATTTACTACTCAAAGTAGAATTCCAGCCTAGTCCTCACATAAGTATCATGAGATTACCTGGGAGTCTGGCTCTAATTAATGGGCTTGAATATAGCTGAATTGAGTGAAAGCAATCGTTTTTGTGAGCTGTTTATTACCTCAGCTGGGCTGCACTGCAACGAGAATGGTCAGAAGGGGAAGGCCCAGCCAGGGATTTCTTGGGAAATCCACTCTGTCGTAGCCCACCTTTCATTCTGATTATTCAAATGATAATGTGCAGGAGGTGAGGAGGGAAGGGGTATCAAGATGACCCTCATGCCTATAATAAATGATACAGTGAATGTATAATATTCTCTACAAAAAAGTCACACTATTTATAAGGAGGAAGAATGAAACAAGGCAGATGAAAAAATGTGCCTCTATTTGGGGTATGTTTCTGGAATCTAGTTCCGTGACAGTTCATTTGTTTCTCATCTTTTTCCGTGCTCAGTATTCATAGAAGGAAGATGAGAAATAAAGCAAGAAATAGGACTAGTTCCCTGAAAACCCATTTTCCCCTTCCTCCTCCACTTACAATATAAGCTCCATCTCATTTGCAGTGGCACGGAAATACACTGAGGGTCTGCTGTTTGTGAGGCAGCATACCACCTGAGTGATATGTACGACAATTGACACATAGGTCAGGTTCTGGTAAGACCAGGGGTTATGAACTCAAGCCTAGGATTTGAGTTCCAGGTCCTATTGCTAGCTTCACGACTGAGTGAATTACTTGATTTCTCTGAGCCTCAATTTCCTCATCTGTAAAGTGATGTAATAGTACTTGGCACTGACCCCATCTTTGACATTCTCATAGTTCCTTATAGAATTTTAAGTATCCTGAAAGCAAATATATGCAAAGATGTTTTATAAAGTTAAAAGAGCTATATAAGGTTGCTTTTTATTATTATTATTTTAAAGCCACCTTTGTGTTATCTCATGTGCTATTCTACAAGTTACTCCTCTATCAGTCAGCCCTTTCAAGGATTTCTCAACCCTATAGACAAATGGCAATAAGCTAGAAATGCAAAACCTAAAAATTATCCTTTTTGGAAGCCTCACTATCTGGCTAGAAAATTCTCTCTTTCACCTGGAATGATTGTGCACTGCTTAAATGAAAATTATTAGTTGGATGTAGTTGCTTTTGGCCTAGATGAGAGAAAATATGGTCATAAAAAGAACCCTCCTTTTGGCAATCAAGTCTCAACTCATAAATCTAGTCTAGCTTAATGTATAGTATTGGAATCATGACTTCCTCAAATAACAGCCCCATAGTGACAATGAAGAGAGATCATTGGGTAACTCTCCAAATAATGAATTTTATATTGGCTCGGTAAAGTAGTTTTTTTTTCTCACATTAGTTAATAAGCTAGCAAGTAATAATGGCACTCTTTTGAAATACTGAGCACTCTGCCTGAAAGATTATATTTCCCAGTACGAAAGACCCTCGTAGACCAATGGCTGCACTGATAAGCTTCTGTTCTGGCAGAGTCACTTTGGTCATTTAACAAAAATAGGACATTGGATGGTTCAGTATAGTATTTAAGAAACTGGATTTTGAAAGTAGACAGATCTGGGTTCAAGGATATTTTAGGTATTTCATAGCTATGCAGATTTAGCCTTAACTATAATAGTTAATTTCACCAAGTACTTTCAACCTCATCAATAGTACTTTCATCAAGACCTCTTAAGAGGACAAATGTGATAATGGGTAAAAATAAACTTCAGCAAAATTAATCATCAATTCAAAAATTGTATGTTATCTATTTCAGTGTTACAAATTATCTCAAAGTTTAGTGGTTTAAAGCAATAAACATTTATTATTGCACAATTTCTGTAAATCATCTATTGCACAGACTTCTGTAGAATTCAGCAATAGTTTATCTGAGTGTTTCTGGCTTGGGTCTCTAATGAGGTTGCAGTTATGATGTTGGCCAGGGCTTGACTGGGGTGGAAAATCCAGTTTGAAGATGGCTCTCTCATGTGGCCATTGGCATGAGGTCTTAGTTCTTTGTTGGCTGTTGGCAGGAGGCCTCAGCGCCTTGCCACATGGACCTCTCTACAGGGCTGCTTGAGTGTCCTTACAACATGGCAGCTAGCTTTGCCAGGCCATGTGATCCAACAGACAGCAAGATATGAACCACAATGTCTTTTATGACCTAGCCTTGAAAGTAACACTTCACCATTTTCCTGATATCCTATTGTTTACAAAAGTCAGCCCTATTCGGTGTGGAGGAGAAGGACCACACCAAAGCAAGAATACTATGAGGCAGGGATCACTGGGGGACCATCTTGCAGCCAGGCTACCATTCTGGTACAATTGAGAACCTATTTTGTATAGTTTATTCAGAATGTCCCTAAAGCAGAATATCCCTCAGCACAAAACACTGAAAGGAAGTCTGAAGGCTACTGTGTGTGATAAAGAGTGACTTAAAGAAAGATGCAGGAAAAAGAGAGACCCTTCTCACAGCTACTGATGGAGTTGGACCTTCATACTTCTTTTGTTCCAAATTGAGCATTTAATTAAACATTCCTAGTTTCCTTTGGGTAGATAAGGTCATGACCTAAATAGGTTTTCTGGGCTGAAAAGTTTTTTTTTTTCTTAAAATATCTAAAAGGAAAGCCTGATAATTAAAAAAAAAATTCCTTCAACCTGAAAAAAAGAGAATTGTTCCTTTTAAACAAATATCCTTATCAATTGAGTAAGTTCATTCATACTCCATCGAAGATAGATTGTGCATGGCCAGTCCACAAGTCTGTTTTACCTGGCAGTATCTTGAAGTATCTTCCTTATCAACTCTGCTTTTATTTTTCTCTTCTATAGTATTTTAATGAATCTTTATAATAGTCTTTTTTGGAAAGTGGTTGATGACAGAAATCAGCAAGAGAGCCAAGGGCCTCAAGCAGGCCTCCCGTGGCCTGTATGGGAAATCAGATGGTGTTGTTCTTCCCTTCATCGGTGTGTTATCTAAGCACTTACCCACTCCGTGTTCTATGGATCCACAAGGGCTGTAAGCCTCAAGGAGCAGATACACGTAGGCCTCGAGTCTCTCACGGTATTCTAGCTTTAAGGCCTTGAGCAGACTGCTGACCTCTTTGAACCTTAGTTTCCTCATCTGTACAATGTAAATAATGAAGTATGTCTTAGGGCTTTGTAAAGATTAAATGAGCTAATATAGGTAAAGTATTTAGAACAGTTTCTGGCATATGCTAATCATCATGTATTATTATTTTTACCTTACTAAAAAGCACATACATACATGTATTTATATCCATTCCTTTCTGTCTTTCCATGTGCATATGTTTGATTTTAAATATATAGTAAATACATACATACACATATATGTATATTTTTTATGTGTACTTAAGACAGAATTTTTGGTTTTTCAGTTAATTCTTTAAGCAAGATTTGTATTCTTAATGTTAATAAGGGTCATAGGGGGAAATTTAAATTAACTCACTCTTCTCTTTTTCCTTAAATCTGGGCTCTGCTATGCACTAGAAACTGTTGAAGGGGAAGGTCCTGGGGTAAAATGATACATACATACATACACATATGTGGAAATTTATAGAAGGAGATTAAAATCCAGTAGGAGAGATGGGCAGATTTATTAACATCTCTAAAGCGGTGCTCATATCACAGTGTTATAGAAGTGAAAAAGTTCACACAACATGCAGTGGTTCTGTGAAGTGGAAAGCAGTCAGTTCCCAAATGGGACTATTGAGATAGTCACCATAGAGGAAGGAGTTACACTAGGGCTTAAAAATGAGTTGGTTCAGGGAGACAGAAAATGTCTGGAAAGGGAGAGATACACTCCAGATAGAAGACACAGCAAGAAAACCTTAATGGAAGAGAAAAACTGCCCCATTTGAATTTAGTGTTCCTGGAACATGGGCTTCAAGGCCAAAAGTTGAGTTAGAGCAAAAGACTTCTATTGAATGCCTCCCTCCTCCTCATTTTTCTATAGATTAACAATGAGGACTAATTTGGAGGCCCTCCAGGTCATTCCATGTTTGTGGTATAAGAAGAGCCTTTTTATCTAAGGGAAGATGATTTTCTTTGAGAGTGCATTGGTGGGAGTAATGACTTATAAAGGGTGAGAAGGGAGAGGTCTTTGTCCAGTCATTAGGAATTGCTGATTGAATCCTGGTGTTTTATGCAGTGAAAGATGCTGCTCAAATTCTGTTGCTTGTGTTTTCTTCTACCAGCTTCTGGAGGAAGCCCAGGGATGAGGTAAAGTGCCTCCTCTGAACTTCCACAGTGCTCGACAATGTCAGGTAGTGTGCGAAAGCAGAGACTCAGAGGTTAGACCTTTCTATGCCTCAGGTCTTCACCCATAAAATGGTGAATTTTGGGATAGCCTAACTGAACTAATATCTGAAAAGCCTTTATAATAATGCCTGGAATGTGCTTTAGACATTTTGGCTATTATTTTAAATGATCCCCATGATGTACTGGTAATTGTGCACTCAACTGTTTATGCCCACTGTTAGACTCCAAGCAAATTTATTTTGAAGAATGTATCAAAAACAAGAATTACATTCCTAGAGAAATTATAGGAAAGTGGAGACTCAAGATTCACTGCATCAAGTAGTGGTGAAGGCCCATCATCCCCTCAGCAGGGAACAGTGCTCCCTGCCATAGAGGTGGACTATAGTGTCCTAACAAGGAATGGAGCCTGACATGCTCCAACACCAAGCTGTGCCCAAGGCCTGATGTTAGCCCCTGAGTGGCTGGGTCTATGCCAAGAGCAGCAGTGGTGACCAGGCCATAGCCAGTCAGGGCAGGAAGACTGCCGTTGGGTGAATCTCCTTGAGCCCCTGACAAGGGAAAGGCGGGACTGGTCAGAGAGCCTGGGAGAGAGGCTGGGAAATGAGGTTGCTGAGAGGGAAGAGAATACTGAACATACTCACCCACCTTACTGTTTCCCATCCAGCCAGTTCATAACGGCATCCACACATGGGTGATGCCTTGAGGTACATACTTTATAAGCCACTGAGGTTTTTGAAAATTATTTTTGGAATAATGACTGTATGTATTCTAGATTCCAGGAAGTCTGAGTCAAAGTAGCTCCTGAGAACTGTAGGGTGTGGAAATGTTTTATCTTCTGGGAAAGGTTTCATTATTTAGTATCAATGCCACACTAGGCCCAGGGTCATCACAAAACTGCATTTCAATTTTGCCCTTTTAATACCCAGAGCTGACCTTTAAACAAAGTTACTCTAGCCACCTGACCACTATTTAGTTGGATTTAAACTTGGTACTTTTCCCTTCCATTTCAACATGTGAGCAGAAAGCTAAGGGATACTGTCCTCTGTATAGAATCTGAAAATATTCATATCAAACACTTATTTTTAGCTCTTTTCCTTTCCCTCACCTTATTTCTAGTTTCATGTTGTATTAACCATTGGATTTTTACTGTTTATGTCATAACTTACAGTAGCACATTCAGAAAATAAAGAACTATAAAAAGAAAATTTTAGTCAATCATAACAGTACACAGAGATACCTAAACAAACACTGATTACCTTATTTTTAGTTTTTTGCTGTTATGAGTTATGTGGCTAACA
This sequence comes from Smutsia gigantea, assembly GCA_032199065.1. Taxonomy (NCBI): domain Eukaryota; kingdom Metazoa; phylum Chordata; class Mammalia; order Pholidota; family Manidae; genus Smutsia; species Smutsia gigantea. The sequence goes on along the minus strand of JAVSCE010005072.1, from coordinate 79,697 downwards.
ACATTCTTGGACATGTCCTCTGGTGCAAGAAGTTCCCTGGGGTAGAGCAAGAAGTTCTACAGAGCAGTATTAATGGATCTCAGGGTATTCAGAACTGTAAGTTTTTTTAACTTTTAACTTTAACTTTAGTCTATAATTCTGAATTCCATTGTGGCTGAGAACATTTATACTCCTACCAGCAATTTAAGGGTTCTATTGTTCCTAATCCTCACTGACACTTGGCTTTTTAGACTTACACAATTTTCAGACTTTTTATAATGTCAGATACTATTTAAAACATTTGCTTTTTAAAATTAATAGTGAGGTTTTGTTGTTTATTTTGGCATATCTTTGTTATTTGAAACTTTACAGACTTTGTGCATTTTATTTTTATATTTGTGGTAGCCTGCTTCCAAGGTAAGCTCCAGTCATTCCTGCTTCCAAATATTCATACCTTTATGTAGACTCTTTCTGTGTTGTTTCAGGGTTTTTCTGTGTGATAGGTAGAAAGTGGTAGAAATGATTGCATACAATCTCCAATTCTATGTCATGAAACACAGTTTATGCCTTGGCCCCTTAGGTCACTCTTTAGGAAAAGCCAGCTGCCCTATTGTGACACTCAAGTAGCCCTAGGAGAGGCTTACATGGTAAGGAATTGAGGCCCTCTGTTAACAATCATGTGAATGAGCCATCTTACAAGCGAATCCTCAGCCCCAGTCAAGCATTCAAATGACTGCAGCCCCAGGTGACACCTTGAGTACAGCCTTATGCAAGGCCTTAAGCCAGAGCCACCTAGCGAAGCTGCTCCTGAATTCCTAACCCAGAAAAACTGTGAGATAATAAATACTTGCCGCTTAAGCTATAAGTTTTGGAATAATTTATGCAGCAATACTTAACTAATACAATATTGATTTATCAAAGTGTCTCATATATAAATGGTATATGAAAGTATTAAGACCTTATTAATCATATATGTTATAAAATTTTATCAGTTTCTCATTTGAGTTGTATTCTGTATTTATACAAACTATCATTTGTCTTTTTAACTGAATTTTCTCTGGAATTTGACTAAAGCTGATTTTGATACATTAATCATACTTAAAAAAAATTGAAGTATAGTTGACATACAGTGTTATATTAATTTTAAGTGTACAACATAGTGATTCAACAATTATATATATTATGAAATGCTCAGCACAATAAGTAGTTACCATCTGTCATCATATAAACTTATTACAATATTATTGACTAAACCACATTATTTCCTGTTTGTTTTTCTCATATATCTTTACCAAACTATATAATTAGAAACTTTTGTTGATTTTTGCTATTGTTGTAATAGCATATGGTCATGTTGTTTTGAACCTAGTTTTCAAATTGTTTTATAATTATGTTGTTTAACCTATTTTCATCTATTTTAATCAAATGTGTTTTATTTGATTTTTACATTTTGACTTATACTTTCCATTTTTTAGTGTTTCCTTGTTGACTTGTTTCTTTTACTGAAATATATCATACACATATTTATAAAAAATCTACTTCAAAGTTGTGTTTGTAAAGTAATACTTGAACCAACATACCTTTAATTACCAAGATCAAGAAAACACAAGGTAAGATTGATCTTAAGTGTGAGTCACAACACAATAGCAGGTCATAAAATCCATTTAGTGCATTCATTATGTTTTATCTTTTTAACCATGGCCCACATTACAAATTCATTTAGCTCACAATCAAATATATGTATATGTATATCTATTAAGATATTTGATTAAAAAGATGCATATGTTTGTGCTGGATAATAATGAAAAATGTATGTGATAATGTAGGTTATAATCAGAACGATTTGAAAAACATTGTTCTGGTCTACTTAACTTTTTTATATAAAATGTAAGGATGTTAACATGTTTTATTCTTATCATGATATCTTTACCCACTTCCTAATTTTTATTGCTAATAACATGAAATTTTATATATAGTAGTTATTACTAATACATGATTTGTATGGGATACATCTTTCAATTTTTCATCTATATTCTATTTGTAGCCTTATTTATATCAAATATACATTCTTGTTATGTTTAATTGGTTTAAATGCTTACCATCAGTCCTTTGTTCTCATAATAACACTGTTACTGAATTTTTAAATTAGATTCTTCTTCAGGTTTGCTATGGACATTTTCTGAGTAATTTATTGAGGAAAATATTATTTTAATATGATTAAACCTGGGAACTAGAACATTTATTTCAAACTGGCTTGAGCAACTGATAAGAAAACCCCAATATCTTGTTTTTTACTAGCATGTTTTTCAAAACTATGCTGTCATTTTTAATAGGTCAAAATGCTTTTTTAAGACAACTCTCAAAAAGTATTTTAGGAATACAAATTATTTGCCAGACATTATTATAGGCTCTGAGAATACAAAAGGAATATGACATCTATTTGTAAGTGGGTCATGAAAATATATGGGATGGATTCCATGTGCAGAACTTAATACAATAATGTTGAAGAGGATGATGATACCAACAAAATCTTACTAAGCACTTAATATGTGTCCCTGATGCTATTCTAAGTTCTTTAGGGGTATCAAAATAATTAATATTCAGAAAACTCTGAAGTGTAGGTACTCTTATTACCCCTATTTTGTATTTGATGAAATGGTGGTACAGAGAGTTAAGTAATTCACTCAAGTTGAGTGGGCAAGTGGGAGAATAACGGGGACTCAATACTGGGGATGTAGCTCATATTGAATTCAGTGTCATAAGGTCGAGTTTTAAAATTTTTTTAGAGTTCATTTCTGGTAATTTTTTATTAATAAAGAAAACTTTAATGGGTGTCTCAATTCCAATATGGTAGGCTGAGCTAACAGAGACTATCCCACTACAGATACATAGAGATGCAGAATACAACATAACCCCCAAAGAGTATCTGAGCTCAAAAGGAAGAAGTAGACATTTTTGCATGCTGGAAACAAAGAGAGAATTTAAAGCCACACAAATACTTAAATTGGCAGCGTGGAGACTCTGGTGGAAACTTGCATAGGACAGAGTTGAGGTCCTGGGAAGGGATGCCCTTATATGAAAAGATGAACAAAAAAAACACCACCTACCAGCCAAAGTAAAGCTGTTGAAAGCATGATTTTGTGGCTCTGAATGGGGAAAAAACAATAATTACCATGTGCAATCCTAAATTCAAGGCTCCCTCATATGTGGATATAGATTCCAACTCTTGCAGTACTGCTGTTATGAAATTAATGTCAGTCTGGAATGGCCTCAGAGAAAGCCTTAGCACTCTTGGCAGATGCACACGCAAAACCTGTGGCAGGGATGCTCTCAGGACACAGAGCAAATGGGCTGGACACAATGAAAGACCCTGCTGTGAAGATAAGCTCACAATAAAAATTACTAACCACATGCTACACAGTGACCTGGAGGATTAGCAAACCAAGTATTTCAGATAATGGGAAAATATGAAGGGCTATAAAAGCTTATGTTTAAAATAATTTTAGGAAGGCTAGAAAGAATAAAAATCATGATGTAAAAACAGGTTACTATGAAAAATTCCAGATGGAGTGGAAAAAAATGAAAAAAACTTGATTAAATAAAACACATAGATAAATTTTATGGTATGCAAATTATACCTCAATAAAACTGTTGTTAAAAGATGTAAAGAGACAAAATTAAAAAAGAACACTGTATGGTTTAAACAGCGTATTAGACACGTCTGAAGAGAGTCCTTAAAAAGAGTCACATGAGGAAATTATCCAGTGTGAAACAAAAAAGAAAAAGGAAAAAATGTAAGAGTTTAAAAACATGGAGAATATATTTGTTTATTTTGCAAAAAATATTGAGTACCTCTAGGCATGTACATTTTATGGAGAGCACGAGAGAGCTAATAAAGAACTTTGGTAAGTAAAATGCACAGCATTTCAGATAGTGGTAACTCTCCTGGGGAGAATATAGAGTAGCAACTGTGGCTGGGGTGCCGCTGTTGGCACAGTTTCAATGGAGTGGTCAAGACATCTTCACTAAAAACTGACATTGGAGCAAATGCCTGAGGAGGAAGTGAGTGTGCAGAGACTGTGGGGAAGAGGTTTCTAAGCAAAGGGAAATGTATGGGAGCATCCTCAGCATATTGAGGAACAAGATGGAAGTCAGCGAGTTTGGAATGGATTGAGGGTCAGTAGGACAAGAAGGCTTAGATTTGGGACAAGAAACCCCAGAAAGGGATGAGAGTGGGGAGAATGTCTTAGTATCATGTAGGATCATAAAGACTTTCACTTTTACTTGGAGAGAAATGGTAAGCCATTGCAGGGTTTTGAGTTGGTGTTACATGATCTAAAAATATTTTGTGAGGACTATTCTGGCCACGATTTTGAGAATGAACTGTGGGGAGGAAATGAGGAATTAGACTGATAAGGAAGCTATTACACAAACTTAGGAAGCAGACAATGATCTGGATCAGGGTGAAGCAGCAGAAATCAAGGTATGTAACCAGATTCTGGAGTATTTTTTAGGGTAGAGCAACATTTTTGCTTACAAATTTCATGTGGATGTTAGAGAAAGAGAGGGTAGGATGAAAGATTTTGTCTAAGAATTGTGCAGTCTAGATGGAAGAAATATTGATCCTCGGATTAAAGAAGCATACCAAAGCCAGAAGGGAGCCTAATGAGGTAGTGAAATTGTAGAACACGAAAACAAAGAGAATTTCATCTAAGCAATCAAAGAGAAAAGGCTGTTAAATGACAGCAATGACCAGTAAGCTGAGAGCAGACCTCCAGCAGCAAAACAGGTGCTTGAAGATCAAGGAAAAGGATTGCCAGTGGTGCTGACAGATGTGTGCCTGTCACTCTGGAGTCTGTGCACAAACAAAAAAACATACTTCTAGACACAAATAATCGAGAAAATATACCACTCAGTGAATACCACTGGAAGAACCTATCAAAAGATATATTTCAGAAAAAAACAAGCATCAGGGAAAAGTTCAGAATACCATAAGCCAAAAAAATTCATAAACATGCTGTTAGAACTAAATAAGCCCTAACTGAAATAACATCAATAGCAAGTAATGTAGGATGATTACAAATCAGGTGGATCTACCATCTCAAAAGAATGTTTTATGGAAAAGAGTGGCAAATTATAATCATGATGGAGAAGAAAGGCAGAAATGAAAATAAGAGCAAAGACTGGTAAGATAGAAAAACAAACATAATAAAGAGGATTGATAAGTCACAAGTAGATTCTTTGAAGTGACTAATAAAATTGGTAAACTTTTGGAAAGACTTAAATCAAGAAATAAAGAAATAATAAATATAATCAATACCTGGAATTAAAGACATCTTTATAGACTACATTATAAGAGGTTTTTATGAACAAGTTGTACCAAATTTTTGAAGCTATGAAGTAGACATATTACTAGGAAAGCATAGCTTTATAAAGTAATAAAAGAAGGAACAGATAACTTGAATAGTCTAGTGACTGCCAAAGAACTTGAATTCATTATTAAAATCTTTTCCACAATAAATTCCATGTCATCAGTAGTTTTACTGGTGAATTCTAGCAAAAGGGAAGAAATAATGCTGTTTTACATACACTTCCTCAGAGAATAGAAAAGATGAAGCATCCTAATAGGTTTTATGAGGCTGGCACAATCTTGATACCTATCTTAGTCCATTCAGGCTTCTATAACAAAATAACACAGAATGGGTAGCTCATAAACAACAGAAATTTATTTCTTACAGATCTGGAGACTGGAATTCCAAGATGAGGGTGCCGGTATGGTTGGGGGGCTGAGGGCCTTCTGGTCATATTCTCACATGGCAGAAGAGGGTAGGGGAGCTTTCTGGACTCTCTTTTATAAGGGCATTAATCTCATTCCTGAGGGCTGTGCTCTCATAGTCTAATCATGTCCCAGAGGTCCCACCTACCAACACCATCACATTGAGCATTAGGATCTCAACAAGAGTTTTGGGGGGATACAAACATTCATTGCATAGCAATGCCCAAATCATAGCCACAATAAGAAAGGAAATCACTACCAGTCTCAAAAACATATGTAAAAATTATGAACAAAATACTAGCAGACTGAATCCTGCCATATGTAAAAAGAGAATCTCTCAAGACTAATTTGAATTCATTGTAGGAAAGCGAGGTTGGTAACATTTAACTACAAATTTAAGATATCACAGTAACAGAATAAAAGATAAATGTCTTCTTAAAAATCTCAATAGATGCAGAAAAAGCATTTGATAAAATTCCATATCGATTCCTAATAAATAAAACTGGAGAGTTTTCTAGGTGAAGAAGTGTGTGCATGCATGTGTGTGTGCATGAATGTATGGTGGAGAAATTGTCGGGGTGGAAGAGGATGTGAGGGAAGAGAGTTCAAGGAAGGCTGCAAAGCACGTGACAGCTTGAGTTTTTGGAAGACTCTAAGTGGTTTTCTTTGAAGCAAGATATCCCAGAGGTTGGGAATTCAGCCTCCTGGTTTACCCCGGCTTTATGAAATATTTAATTTTGCTAAACCTTGCTTTTTTCATCAGAAACATGGGTGGGGTTATCAGCTGTAGCATTTACCTCATAGGCAGTGCGGATTTACAGAGAAGCTAATTAAATTCATTTACAGGGGTTCCTTCCAAGGCCCTGGGAAGAACTTTAGCAATATATATACAAGGTTCTGTGTCTCTGTGGGTAGCAGAGGAGAAACAATGTTTGAAAAGTATGGCGTCAGAAGTCAGATTGGACTGTTACAGCTTGGACTTGAAAGGAACTTGATCCAGATCTTCCCAAAATAGACAGCAATTCTAAAAATTTTGCTGCTTAACAAAACCATTAATAGGTTTTGGAGATGCAAAAAAAGGTTGTCTAAATTATAAGGAATAAAATAAAATTTAATCAACTATGCCAGAGGAATGACTAAATTATCACTCTATCATCACCATCAAAAATGGTATTACAAAATTATTGTCCCTTGAATAGGTGATCAAAGAGTATGCAACCAAAAAATGGATAAAAGTATTATAGAGATGTGTAATGAAGGCATTTAAGGAAAATACTGTGTGTTTTGGATCTTGTCATATCTTTGGTTCATGTAAGTTTTCAAAACCTTGAAATTTATTGTGGTTTCTTTTTGCATTATAAATACTTGATGATATAAATAAAATAAATAAACATTTGCCTTGTACCTAGCTTTGGATTTGTGAAAGCATTGAGCCTGGCATATTAAAAGCATATTGAATACTAATACTAATGCCACTGGTGTAACCTCATCAGAGGTTGATTTCCGCGAATCTGGGAAGTGGATGTTTACGTCATAACTCGGGTGTTAGAAAAAGCGGTCCCCAAAATGGGTAAAATGGACTACTTGTTCAGCTGGCAGTGATCCAGCAGCACAGAAACTGCCTGATTATTTGGTAAGAATAATATAGAAAGAATTTCAGTATCATATAGGAGGTTGGACTAACTTATCTTTCATGTCGCTTCCAACGCTGTGATGTCATGATGATGGGCTTTACAACTACAGCTTCTTTTGGTCTGGAGAAATTCTCTCTAGTTTCAGGATTCTGGATCCACTTGGGTTTTGGAAACAGAATAAGTCACGTCTTCCCACAGGGACCTCTGTGGGCAGGCGTGGAAGGGCAACTTTGGGGTGGGTTTAAACTGTGTCATGAGAGGAAGATTGAAAATGCCTGATTAAAGCTTTCTTTAAATTCTGCGACATGCACACCTCAGATCTTACTTGATCAGAAATGGTTCCATCATTTCTTAAATGGCACTCTATGGCAGTATTTAATTTTTTCAGCTAAATGTCCATATAAAAATTATGAAGACATTTTGCATGTATCAATAAACCACAGACCACAGCGATGCACGCAGAGAATGCACCAAGGACCTGAGCATGTGGTTTTCATGGGCTTGTTCTATCTTTTTTTTCTCCTCCCAGGTACATGCCACCAAGAGAAATGCTCTTCTACATGATAGTGAATTTCTGTCGTTCTATAAGCTGTTAGTTTGATCAGAAATTAAAGTTTAATTTAGACTCAAAGGGAAAAAAAGGCAATACTTAACTTTGGAAGGGTACCTTTGCCTGTCAGCAGTTTGCAGCATGGCCGAGGAGCATGCATTGTGCCCTTTCTCAGAGCGTTCCCTTTCAGGACTAGGTTGGACACTGCTTTGCTTTTAAAATTGGGTCATTTATTTTTCTCCTTTTGGCCTCTGTTATGTTTCTCCTTTGATTAACATGAACTCTGTAAGGCTCCTATATGAATTCCTGAATGTGGCGAAATGTATGTGGCCGTGTGTTTGAACTCTTTCATACTGGAAACCTAGGAGAAGCTGACATATATAGGAGAGAAAGATGGAAATAGCTCACCACAGAAGTGACTCCTGGCAACCTAGAGGATATTTTTTTCTGTACGCTCTAGTGGAAATAGGGCCTTTTCTTCCTAGCTTCTGTTTCCCACATCATAAAAATAAGAAGTCCCCTTTTGTCAGGTTCACTTTATCACTGGTTCTCTGACTGTGTCCCCGCAACTCTAGAACAACCCACTGATTCATATATTCACTGACCAATCTGTCAAATTGCACTAAAAATTTCTGACTGGTAATTTGGCAGAAACCTGATTCAATAACTTTGCATAATGGGTAGCATTGTGGTTTGTTCTCATAAGCTCAGTTTCCCATACTTGTCATTTTGCTAAGATAACATTTATTCCTTTATCAAATTTACTGAGGCATTTGGGTGTCCCAATTATTGTGCAGGGACCCATGGGCGATATAAAGATGTATAAGACCTCATTCCTTCATCTCAGTGAGGCAGACAGATGCATAAAGAGCTATTTTATACCATTTGATGAGGGCCAGTAGGTACAGGGTGCTAGGGGAGCCTACTTCAAACCAGCTGAGACACACCTCACATACCGGGTGTAAGGAAACCACGTAATCGGTTTAGGTCTGGACTCACAACATATGTGAGAAGAATAGCTTAGCTTTTTTCTGTAACTTGACAATTGTCCAATTGCTGCTCTTTGGAGGGTGATGGAAAATTAGTTTCAGTCTATCTGGGGAGCATACTCTAATGTTTCCCTGAATTTCATTACATCCCAGGGAGTTTATTTTGTAACAAAACATTAGAAGACAGGGCCTGTTGGGTCCTCTTTGTCACATGATTGTGAAGGCACCTCTGAGACCCCTGTTGTATCCAGTGCTTGGCCAGAGGTACATACTGGAGTCCTTGGAGGTGTCTCCTGTTTACATCTACACGGCCTTTTACATCTGGCCACTAGCTTTGCCACATTTCAGCCACAGATGGCATGCATGTCATTTTCCTGCACTGTATTGGGGTATTGGCAAGTCTGTGAGGTTCTCTTAAGTTCTATCTATCAGAACATATGTAGGCACAATGAAGTCATGCTTCTTTCCTGAAGATCAGCCCAGGATATGGGACCCAGTTCTCCTCTGGAGCATATGCTGCACCCCAGAGCCCATCCTTGGCCCCTTCCTTTAGGACACACAAAATCACCCCCAGTATTGCCCCTGAATGTCTGCATTTCCCTACAGCAGAATGTCCTTGGGAGCAAAGGCTAGGCCAGGCTGCCTTGTTCTTACTTTTTCTTTTTTTGCCTAGTTTTTTGGCTGAGCTGTATGCCCTTCATATCTTCCCAAGTGCCTAAGTATTTAATGCATAAAAATGCAAGAGGAGACTTTCTCTCTCTCTGTCTTCTTGGGACTGTCATATCCATTTTTAAGTTCTTGAGGACATGAAAACTGACTGCTCTAAAAGGGAAAAAGGCCAAATGGAAAAAAAAATAAAAAAATTAGAGAAAATTAGTTATTTAAAAAATTATTATACTATCATAATATTTATTTTTATTAGAAGATCATTTCAGACACATAGAATAGGAAATCATTTCAAGAAATCAACATTATAGCCTCTCACCAAATACCAAAGCCACCTCTCCATGTGGGTGATGGGCTATGGCTGGAGCGTGCTGTGCTTTTCTGGCTGGGAAGCTTTTATTTTGGGATGGAGGCTTTCCTGCTCATGATGGTTTAGTGCAGACCAACATATAGCTACCTGTTTGAACTTTACATAGATCTCATCTTATAATTCCTCTGTTAAAAAGTGCCCCTTTGTCCTCATGTGTTTTCAGGACCTCATTATCTTACTGGGATGAGTACAAGAAATTTGGAACTGGTCCCCTAGCTTCCACCCTTTTCTCCTCTAACTGTTGTAAATTCTGCTGCTACATTATGCTGTCTATGGCATTCGAGGCTTCCCATGAAGCCCTAAATGGGTTAGTTCCTGTTCAGTGAAGGGATAACTGAGCAGGTCTGAGTTGCTAAAACCGTGCACATTCTAAAATAAGACTGGCTCTTAACAGTGTCTTGGAGATAACCTCTAAGCCCTTGGAATATCCTGCCTGATAAGAGTGCTTTTGCACAGCCTGGGGTCTTGTGGCAGGACAGATGGTCCATGCTAAGAGTATGATTCATGGTGGGTGCTTTGGTCCCTGCTGTGTCAGTTTGACTTCTGGGGAGGCTGCAAACTGGGTAATTAAGGTTGGTCAGACAGGCGCTCCAGCCCTATGTGACTGACCCCCCAATGAGAACCATGAACATCAAGGTTTAAGTGAGCTTCCCTGGATGGCAATACTCCATACCTGTTCTCGTAATACTGTTGCTGGGAGATTTAAATGCCGTCCCCAGGACTCACTGAGAGAGGACGACTGGAAGCTTGCACCTATCGCTCCAGGACTCTGCTCTACACACTTATCTTTGCTGATTTGAATCTGTACCCTTTTGTTGTAGTAAACTGAAATCATGAGTATGAGTTTTGCTAGTCCTTCTAGCCAACCAGTGAACCTGAAGATAGTCCGGGGATCTGTAATATGGTCCCCAGCTGTCTTTTCAGCTTCACTGTCACTTCTTTCCACATACTCAACTCTTCACCCACATGCAACAGTTTAGTTTTTGGCATGCTTATTCTGGGCTTCCCTATGCCCAAGCGTTCATCCTATGTCTTCTCCACGGAACCCACCTAATGCTTACCAGGAATGAGAGAAGGCAGAACAATCACAAGACGGCTATTTCAAACCCTAGGCTGCTCTACATCCTTAGACTTTTGAATTATGATGGATTAACTCATGGGCCTGCACCCCAACTTCTACCAGTTTCTCTACACTATTTTGAGCTCAATGTCTCTTTCGGCTTTCCTTTTCACACAGCTTATTACCTGAGTGAAAGTGAATTCTGTCTAAGCAATTTACAATTGTTTTCCCTTCAGATCAGCAAATAGATTTCTTCTGACACCATGAGGAATTTTTTCATCTTCATCTCAGATCCATGCACATAACAACTATTTTTAAATACTAGACATTTTAGATGATTTGAAGACGAAGGTTAAAGTCTTAGACCTAGCAACCTCTCTGGCTATGCAAATTTGCATGTGCTACCCCCTGAGCAACAAAATACATGCATATATCTCTGCATAGTTTCTTTCCAGTGAATAGAATCTTAAGTATTCCCTATACAACTGTGAATAATTGAGGGTTGGAAATTTGTATGCTTTATTCAAATGTATCTCATAGGAAAAATGTACAATTTTCTCTTCCAGAAAATCCCAATTGTTGGTAAGAAGATATACTAACATACCAAAGGCAAACAAGTAAATAACTTATATTCCTAAGTAGCAGAGCCTGAAAATGTGCAGGTTTACATCGGACATTCTCTTACATAAGGAAACTGCATAAATTATCAGTTGCTTTGTAGAGGGGTATGACTGACAGCACAAGAGCATTAAAGATGAATAGTGATGGCTGGCCTGTACTACTCACGTCTGGGATAAACTAGGGCTTCTCGTGTGTGGGCATCTGCACTGTCGTTAATGCTGTGAGCAGCCTTCTCTTGTTCTACGGCAGCTTTTGTTTGTCAAGAATAGTCCCCCAGTTCAGGTGAAATTTAGAAGCGATCAGGTGGAAATATTTCTGGTTTTAAGTAGAACTGCAAACGTCAAGATGATTCTCGGCGGCCTGACCTTGGAATTCATAGTTTCTTAGTCTTCTCTCCCTGGAGGGCCATTTCTGTGATATCCACTCTCCTTGCCCACTTGATTACCTGAGAAGTAGAATTTTTTAGAGACATAGCATTTCCTCCCTCAAACCTTCCCTAAAGATTTGAAACTTATATGGTAAGATTTCTTTTATAATCCTTCCTTTTTCTTTTCTAAATATTATCAAATACCTTCTTTCCACCCATTAAGCATAGTGGTGTATTCATGGGACACAATATGAGGATGCAGTTAATATGTTTGTGCAACCCCTGCCCATCCATTTACCTGCTCTGCTTGTGCTGTTCACAGAGTGGGACTATGCTTTTGAAAAACTAGGGGTTGGAGCCTAGATTGGCCACTGCCCAGGGAATGCAGGGCAGGACTCTCAGAGGAGTTTCAGTTCATAGGATTCAAGTAGCATTTAACCTGGAGCTCTGAAAATGCACTTCTCAGGGCACATTTTACTTTCATGAGCTCAACCTATTTGTGTTTTCTATTTTTAGATTCTTCTTCCAAATAGGATTTATTTTGACAGATCAAAGCTGGAAAGAAACAGCAGCTCTGTGACCAAAGAGAAGACCATATTTGTGGTAGGAGGTAGCATATGTGTGAGAGAACATAAAGATGAAAAGACAGGGTATTTCCTCAAGAAGTTTGTAGTCTACTTGTGAAACAAATATGCAATTAAATAAGGAGAAAGGTCATTGGTATATAGGGGCCACATGTACCACGTGTGATAAGGATGGGGCTAAGGGTGGGGTAGGTGGAAGAAATATAAATTGGGTGTTGGCTGGGGTTTGGGAAGAGATACAGGAAAGGCTTTATAGGGGAAGAATATTGGAACAAATGCATATAGGTGCTTACTCTTAAAATGTCCAATAAAAATTATGGAATTCCTTGAGAGGAGAAGCCCTATCTATTGAAAACTTGATGAAATAAAGGTAGTAGTGAAAGAAGAGATGAACTGAATTCCTCCCTTTAATTGTGGAGAAGCAAATAGGCAAGGACTCTCAGAACACTGGCCGAGACAGCTAGAGAGGGTTGGGGACTGTTCCATTCCTAGGACTAGTGCCGGGGGAAACTTTGTTGTCTTGTCCTTCTAAAGAAGGTTCTCTGCTTTCTTACATTGACAACTCTCTTGGCACCTTAAGCTAAACATGGCTTTAAGTAGCACCAGGAGCTTTTTTTTATATATGAATTTGAAGGAAGAGAGTGTGTGTGTGTGTGTGTGTGTGTGTGTGTGTGTGTGTGTGTTGTGTAGTGTATGTGCATACATGCTTAGAGTGGCACAGGCAGAAGTGGGAGCTTAGAAAATGTCGTTTTCAAAAACAGTTTGCTATACAATATTCAACAGATATGTTTTAAGCACTAAGTGCATACCAGGTATCGTGATAGGCTGTAGGGAATATAGTAATGCTCAAGGCAGACAATCTCTGTCTTCATTGAGTTTATAGTCTAGTTCCTTTTCTAACAGGACTTCATGGCATATTCACAGTTGTCTGGTGGGCTAAGCTAAAAGTTACATTTTTATAAAAAATCCCACTATTTGCACTGAGATGGAGCATTAAGAATTTAGGCTAAGTCATAAACATGATCAGCACATCAAGCTGAACCAAGGCACAGAGTAATTGAGGCCACAGGGAAAGCTTAAAATGTCATTGATTTATTGTGCATACAGGCATCTCAAGACTCTGAGATGATAAGAAAGCAAAGTGGAGGCAGACTGTAAGATGATGAGGCAAATCACATTCCATGGGCAACCAGGAGCTAGATCCTCAGAGACTGGGATCTGAACTTGCACAGCTGCTTAGTGTTAGGCAGTTGGGTGAAATGCGGACTTGGATAAGGATGGTGATACGGGGGGAGGGAGAAGAACCCAGAGAGAGCCATGAAAACTTTTTCCCACCAGCACTTGTGTGGAAATCTGACAGAGTGGTTTTTCCAGCTCTTCGGTCAGGTGAGGTAGGTGTTTCTTGGCCAAATTGTCCTATTAGAGAATGAAGTTATGTGTTGTCAGGCAGGAAGGGAGGGGTCTACTTAGCTGATTTTATGTCAATTCAGAGAGGTGGAGAAAGAGAACAAAAGCAAAGACAGATTCCAGGGGCCCTTCCATTTATAGCCTCAGAGGGCTTCAGGCGCCAGGGGCCCGTGGCCATGGCAGTTAGGACTGTGAGTTTTATGACTTCCCTGTGCTAGTTATGTTGTGTTGTTCCCTGTATGCTTCCCCATAGTCCCTGACAGTAAAACTTGAAATGAAGAGGTGTGTATTTTGCTTCAGAGGAAATAAGGATATTAAATCATCCTCTGTAGCCATGGTAACCCCTAACCTTTGAGGGGAAAAAAAGGAATAGAGTGGGTGGCAGCTACACTGAGAAGAAGGGCAATCAGGTTGTATCCTTGGGTCTTTGCGTGGAAAAATTTGAACTGGATGCTGGCTCTGGGCTGAGCCTGTGTACAAAACCCTGAAACTGGTATACTTGGTTCTAGGTTATATATATATTTTTTCTCCTTTAACAATTTTATATGTTTGTATGCTTTAATTTTCCTTTTTGGTCTATGCTCCCAACACACCAGATCCATCCTGTGCTTTTCTCTATCCTATTCTGTTCTATACCAGGATGGCTGACACCTTAGAGTGTCACCTAGAGTCCTTTGCTATCTATGGATTTAGGATTCCAGTGGGATTTAGGTTATGGGAGGCAGTAAATAGGGATTAGAGTGTGAAAGGAGAGAGGTCAAAGTATTTACTCCCTCCGTCCACTTGCCCTGTGCTCTGGGCCACATCTTGTCGCACTGACATGTCCCTCCAGGACTACATCTCCTGCTGATGGTTTCACTGGGCCTTGTTGATATTCTTGCCTCCCCCAGCCTTTTTAATGCAGGGAGGGATGGTGGTAGCCTTTCACTCTTGATAGTTTCTAGGCTCTCCACCCTTCTTTCTTGTTCCTTTCCCTTTGCTCATGCCTCTGAAAGTCATCTCTTTATTAAAGTCTGAGTGGGATTCTGTTTCCTGCCGGGACCTTGAATGATGTAGTTTGGAAGCCACTTAAAGGCAGGTACTGCATATAACCATTGTTTTAATTTTTTAAACTTTTTCTTTCCTTGGTGGGCTTTTATTTAAATTTTTAATTTCTTAAGATTGAAAAGGATTATGAAATTTTTTAAACTTGTTTTTTGTGTGTGTGCTGGGCACTGAAGAGGTTAATAGATTCTTCTATTTTCAAAGTTTTGCCACATCCAATATATCTGTAAGTCCAGTTAGTTCTACTCTAAAATATAATTTAAACCCAACACATTCTTTCCATCTCCAATGTCATACTCAAGTGCAAGTGGGTTAACTCTCTTCTGGATTCTGCAGTAGCCAGTAGCCTCCTTTAAAAATTCGAAGTCAGATCGTGTCACTCTCTGATCAAAAGTCTCCAAGGGCTTCCCATTGCATTAAAACAAATCCATTATTATTATGTTGGACAACAAAGCTCTACATGATCTGGCCCTTGCTGTCCTCTTAGAGTTCATTTGCCTCTGCTCTCTCTTGTCACCAAGACCTTGTCGCTCTGTCTTCCTTGAACATGTGCACATTGTACTCCTCTGCCCCAGACCCTATATGGTTGGCTCCTTCTGGTCATTCAGCTCTCAGCTCAGACATTCTCAGAGTCTTTCTCTGGCCACTCTAATACAACACTGGATCCTCCCTAAGTCATTCTCTAGCACATCATGTCATTTTATTTTCTCATGGAACTCATTTCCATCTGAAATTAGAGTCTTTGTTTACTCTCTTCCTTGCATAGAGCTAATGAGAAGCAAAGACCCGAAACCTTGTTTGCCACTGCATACCTGGTGTGCAGGAATGTGCATGAATGCCTGGCCCATGGTAAGTGCTCAATATGTACACACACAAACACAAACACCCAGAGAGAGTCAGTGGTTGGCATTCTTCTAAATGCTTTGCATGGATTATTTACTTTAATCCTCACAACAACCTCATTCATCAGGAACTATTATTATCCTTGGTTTTACAAGAGACGAAACTGAAACACAGTAAAGTCAGACAACTTGCCAAAGGACATACCCAATTAGGAAGTAGTAGAGCCAGTATTGGAAATCTGGCCATCTGGCTTTAAGACTCATGGTCTTAACTGCTAAACTATATGGCATACTAACATTTGTTCAATAAATTAATGGACACTTCCCATCAGCTTCTCCCATTTCTCACTTGGACTTTACAAAGAAAGAAGCTATCTAATTTTATGTGGGCGCCTATCCTACCCCATGCTGAGGGGTTTTCTACCCAAATAAGTGGTGCTCTGAGCCAAAGACAGGAAAAGAAGCACACATTTATTTCTTGAATAAAAACCTTTTGGGTAATGTTCCCAAAGAGCCTCAGAAGCACTGAGACTGTGGACTGCCAGAAATGTGGGCTGGAACTATACTGCAGGAATATTTTACCCCCCGTTTTTCATCATTAATTAATTCAGAAATTATTGAAGAAGCATATGTGTTACAACACTAGTTGCTTGGGATACAGGGATGAATAAGACAAGTTCCCAGGCCTATATGAGCTTCCAGGCTAGTGAAACATCAGCTCTACTTCTGGACACACATTCTATTTGTTCAGCCATTTTTCTTGTATCAATTAAAAATGAGAAAATGGACCAGATGTTATCTGAACTAATTCTGTCCCCAGATTGATGATGCAACCTTATTAGAAGGTTGAAGCTGGTCTCAGGTTCAGACTTATCCACCGAGGGGCTGTTTTCACAGTCTAGTCTACATCTGTGACCGTGATTCTTTTACTGCTTCCTTTGCCTGGCTGTGCCATGATTACTGTTCATGTGGAAGTACTTGTCAACTTTTCAAACTGCCTTTTCTTCTCCCAGCCTTAGTCCCATTTTGACAAGCAACACCCAGCATAGGCTTTTCTTCATTAGCACACATGCTGATCCTACGCTCATCTTCATCTCCACTCCCCCTTGGCACTAGATGGGGTTACCTACAGGCATCCCTTCTCCTTTTCTTGTAATTCAATCACTCCTGTCCATTGATTGTTTCTGTTCCCTTCTTCCAGTTGCCACCCCCACCCCGCCCATTTGTCTATTTTACTCTATTACCCAAACACTTGAAAATCAAACTTTGTCTCCTTCATGTCAGCTGCATATAGGGATCACCTGGCAGCCACGTGTGGCCATGCATCTTAAAATGCAGCCAAGAAATGCACCCTGTTTTTAATTCTGCTTTAGTACACCATGAGCTTATGTTGAAGTGTCTAATATCACCTTCCTGTTCTTTTTCTTTTCTTTCTCTTGCTGGTGGTGTTGCTTTCCTGGCTTCTCCCTGGAAATTTAAATAGCTGTGTTTCAGGTTCCTTTCCTCCAGCTGTATTAGCTTTCAGGTCTCCGTGCTGAGGCTCATTTGGTAATTTCCTGCCCATATTTCTAAGCTCTGCAGCCCCTTTCTGTTGCCTGCCTGTCCTTAGTGATTTTGCTGTGCCTTTCATTTCAGCTTGATCTGTAAATTTAATTAGTAGGCTGCATGTCTTCCATTTTAAGGAGCACATAAGATAAAGGCAGTTCTCTGCAACAGCATGTGGATGATAGAAACAAGGAAGGCCGGAGGTTGTACCCTAAACAACCCTTTGCAAAATAAGGAGTGTTGGGGTTGGGGGGAGTTGGGGGAGGCATGAAAGATGTGGAAGACATGACACAACAGCTGGGAATGTGACCTTGCTGTAGCAAGTACTCCCCAGATTTGCTAGATTGTTCTGTACATTGGTGGGGCAGCATCTACTGGTAAAGTCTCAAATGCAGGAATGCAAAGGGCGGTTGAGGTAAAAAAGTGAGATCTCAGTTCAGGACCTAGGGGGATGAGGAGTCGGAATGATTTTTGCAATTTAATCTCAAGGAATAAACTCCACATCTGTCTTCGGTCAAGTTTCTGGGAAACACACTATGAGATGAGATATTACTGAGGAGTGCTCTCAGAAGCAACACCTGTGAGGGGGTGAAGGCAGCGGGATTGGGCAGAAGGAGGAGTTGAACTGTCATGCGGGTTCAGCGAGGACCTCAGCTGATTCTCATGGGGTTTTCTTAAGCTGGGTGCCCCTTCAGAGGAGTCACGCTGTGAGGCAAGGATCTGAACCTTTATATCCCCACATGGGCCAGTTAGTTACTTGGGCAGTTTCTAGAGTGGGAGGATAAACTTGGGTGAGGCATCTCTTTTCTGAGGAAGGTAATTTCTAGAAAATGACTTAGCTGAGAACACAGCCCATGTTCCCAGCAGCTGGGAGAACGAGAACTTCAACCCTGAAGGCGTCTGGGCGGCATGTGACATAGCCTACTACAGCTCATGCACCACTGGGATCTCAGACACCTGGCACTGCTGAGCATTCCCTGTGCAGCAAGAGCCTCTCTCTTGCCTTCTGTGAGTCAGGTGCCTTTTGGTCTCCTTGACTCCTCCTTTTCAGTCGCTGCTCTGGTTCTTTCTCTTTTTTGATTCCCATTTGCTTTTTAAGTACAGGCATATTCAGTAGTTCCATCAACAAGTAATTATTAAGTATTCATTTTATTCCAGATCTCCTGTAATAGACTGTTTGGCTCTGTTTCACCATTCTTTCTCCCTGGGAAACTTATCCACTAGAGCTGTTCCTTTTCCTTTCCGTCTCATGATTTCCAACTCTTTAAGTCAAACTTTAGCCTTATGTCTAAAACAACAATCCAGTTTCTAACTTTTGGCTGAGATGCCTCACTCTGAGCATATCCAGTAAAGGAGTCCGTATCTTCCCCTGATCCACACACACCTCATTCAGTGAAGCATCATATAGCCAGCCTCACAAAGATGGCATACCTGGGTTGTCCCGGATCTTGGACCTCATGCACCAGTAGTTTGTTGGAAACATAGAAGCTTAGTCCCCACCTAGACCTGCTAAATCCAAAGCTCCATTTTAACAAGACCAATGATTCACAAGCACATCAAAATTTGAGAAGCACATATCTAAAGCCTTCTCCCTCAAATTCCATTTCCAGTGGATAACTAATGTGGTCTGTTTTGCCTTTTGATCCCTCTCTCAGTGATATTACAATAATCTCCTAAGTGATCTTGCTGCTCCCAGCCTCTCCTTCATAGTTAGGTATTCTTACCACACTAAAATCTATCATGCCCTCTTGCACAAACTTTCCACTGCTTCCAGTGCTTAGAGGGTAAACTCAAAAGTTGCAGTGCAGTGCTGATATACACCAATATCTCGTTTTCCCCTTTCACTGCCCCTTTCCACATACCCATGCCCTAACCTTCCTGGTCTACTCCTACCTGAATACACATGCACACCATCGTGTCATCCTTTGTGCTGTTTCTTCTGAGATGTCCTGTTGCTTCCTTCTTTGCCTCTCAAAATCTTATTTAGCCTTAAAGACCCACCTTCAGTGCTTCATGTTCCAAGCATGCCCTCAAGCTTCTTACCTGAAGTTATCTCAAAACACATCAGTCATTTCTATTTTGCCGTACTTCGATACAACATCCTGTGAAGCCTGAATCTTAGTACCTAGCAAACAGCTTAGCACACAGTAATATATAATAATTAAACAAATCCATGAATGAAATACATGAACATCTGCCACCGGCAAAGTTTATACATACCATAATATTCTGTGTGACTGGAAAATATGGGATCTCATGGGTTTGCCTATCATAGTATCTAGATTTTCTGAGACAATTATATTTCTTTAAGTTTTCCAATATCCACGTATTTTTTTATATTTGATGATTGAATTATAAATGCGGTTCCCAGTTTCATGGTCTCTAAGCTGTATCACTTAGCCACCTCTGAAATAGGCTTTGGGAGTGCTGTGTGGTTCTAGGTAGCGACTGATGGGTTATGCTAAGTTTTCCAGGGCAGCTTCATTGAGATTTCCCCGTGATTGGCCGTAAGTCTGGATGTTTGCCTTAACATATCCACACGATGCCCTCCTCCCTATTCTTTCCTTGCCTCCCCTGGTTCCCTACTGCCAGAGTGGAAGGAGAGGCATCTATTTCTCTTCACTAACTCTGTCTGAAGTGACAGAGTTGATCAATGAGTTGCCGTGCCTGTCCAGGAAAGCCAGTTTGATTGTCCTCCTGTGGCTGGGCTGACAGCATTCAGCCTTTTATGAACCGAATAGTGAAGCACTCTTTGGAGCTCAGTTTCGCCTGTTTATGGTGGAGTCCAGCTGTATTTTTTATGTCTGCTGTTGTTACATTGTTGTCATTGGTATTAATCTCTGGCTAGTTTATTTGCTGTGGATTTGTAATGACTTTACATCATAAAAGTAAAAAAGAGGGAAAGCAATAGGGTACGCTTTAGATAGTGAGAAGATCCAAATGAAAGGGTGAAGATACTAGATGCTAATCAAGACCTGCACAGCTTCATTATATCTGGCTCTTAGGCCATTGTATTCCTGGAAAAGGGAGACCTGTTTCAGTCATAACACTTGTCATACCTGTTAAAGGTAAAATAAGTTTTGCTATAGCAGCAGAAAGGCTCATTCCTTTGATACAAATACTGTTAGAGTAATCCTTGTATTAGGAGTAAAACAAGAAACAACACAGAGTGATGGGCCCTCTTTGGACTGGCAACTATTTGATTTTTAATACCAGTGAATACCAGGTTAAAAGAGTCCTTTCAAAAAATTTTCCACAAGGTCCTACAGTTCCAGCTTAGGACAGTGGTCGCTTTCTTAGAACTCCATATTCTATGATTTTTGTAGCAAAGTGTGCACTCCAGATTCCTGCATGCTTGACAGACCCTGTAATTTTCTTGGCACATGTTTTGCCTATAAGTGAATGCATTTGTCAAAGCAGGAAGATACCTGCGATAGGTGCTGTGAAAATAATTAGATAGATAATCTCCCTTTGATAGGTGAGCCATTAAAAAAATTAAATTTTAAAATATATCCAGGCTTCAACCTTATTAACATACTTTATTGAAGTGCTTTAAAATTCTTTTCTGAAAAATTGGAAGAGACAAATAAACTTTAGTAGGGAAGGTTTGTACCTCTGTATTTGTCTTTTCCTGATGAGACTGCCCAGCTGGTAAGATCTTCATTTATGGAAAAGATACTTCTTACAGGAGCAGTTAAAAATAGGATTGAGATCCTTAAGAACCTTAAGACAAAGTTTCCACTGCCTGCAAACTAACCTGCAACTCCTGCTAATTCTTTAAGCCTCAGATTTGTCTCTTCTTCGGTGAAGCCTTTATAATCAGTTCCATCTTCTCCTGCCATCCCCAGGCAGAGCTGATTACTCTCTTTGTTATACTTCTGTCCTTCTCTGATTTCTCTATTGTGATGCTTTTTTACATTGAAGAACAATAATTCAGTTATGTTGGTCATTCCTATAAGACTGCCAACTCCTTGTGCTGGAGGCATCATCCTCCTCCCCAACTGCACCATTGTCACTGTCATCACCGTCACTGTAACCGTCATCACCATCATCACCATCACCATCACTGTCGTCACCATCAACACCGTCACTGTTGTCACCGTCATCACCGTCGTCACCATTGTCACCATCACCATCACCATCATCATCATCATTGTCACCTCACCATAGCTAACAAATCTTGAGTGCTTACTGCCAGCCAGCCATTATTCTAAGCAACTATGTAAATTAATTCATTTCATCCCCACAAATGATTCTATGAGATAGGTTCTTTTTAAATGGTCCTTTTAAGGTGGGGGGACTGAGACTCAGAGAGGTTTAGTGAGTATTATTCACTTTTGCAACCTCATGGCCTAGTAGTCTCATGGTACAGAGCAGGCACTATTTGGTAACTGAATGTCTTCCTAGATAACCTCTACCGATTTATTGTTCAGATGTATTATCTATAAGGTTGAATATAATGACCATGACTAGAAATGTTCTCCTGCTTGTTCAATTCAAATTTAATTCAACACATATATTTCATTTCCATACGGGTTGATTTTTGTGTCTTGTTGACAGAGATGGCCTAAAAGTTCCTTAAAAGATGCATGTGTGAAATTGTAAAGACTTTAGGGACATATTAAGGTGAATCCTCTCAGGACTATGGACTCTAATGTACATATACTCACCTCCCAGTACCCACTACAACTTTCATAATCATGCCTGTGACCTTGCTCATTCATTGTTTGATTTATTTGTTCATTCAATAAATTCTTGTGGCGCTTAGACACAGTGCTAGGCCCTAAGATACAAAAGTGAATATAACCGAGAATAGTTGCTCTCAAAATGCTTATAGCTCAATGGAGAGAGGTAGATAAAGACAGGACGGAGGTTGATAAATACCACTAGAGAGGTTAACAAAGAAGAACACAGATGCTATATATTCTTATCTTGTGACAGTTCATAGAAGGCTTTCTTTTATATTAAGACCTGAAAAACAATCAGGTAGGAGACAGAGAGAATGCAGGAAGTTTATTCCAGGAATATGCATATGCAAAGATCTTGATGAAGAACATGCCTGGGGATATGAAAGTAGTTCAATGTGATTTGAACATAAAATGTGATTACAGACAAGGATCTGGAGAGAAACAGAGGCCAGATCACGAAGGCTCTTGTATATCACATCTTTGAGTTTCAGCAGCTTAAAGGCAATGAAAAAATATCAAAGTGTTATAAGGAGAGAGCAAAATCAAGATTTTAACTTAGAATATGCAGGCTATAGCAACAGATACATTTTTCACCCTATAGTACTTATTCAGCACTTACTTTGTATCAAAGCACATACATACATATATATCCTTCCACACTGGATGGATTGGAAGGACACTATTGTGGAGGCAGAGAGATCAGTTGAGGAGGATTTTGGAATAAACATTAAGGAGATGGAAGTAAAAGATTTATTCGTAGTCAGTCCATTTTTCTGATATTCCCCTCTAATTACCACACAGGAAAAATCACTTAAGTAAGAATCTATTGTTCAGAATGCTTAGACTTACTATTAACTTAGAAGCTCTCCACCATGTTTATTTATCAGACAGACACCTTACTGGCTAGCTTCACATGTGGTTCATTGGGAAAGTAGGTGCTGGGGAAACAGGTTCAAATTATAGCTCTGCTATTCTTTATTTGGATGAATGTGAGCACATGTCTTGTGTAAGGTCTTATGATAGGCAACCCTTCTCCCCTTTATTTCCTTCTAGACATCTCACCTTGACATGGATTCCATTTCCTTTTCATTGTCAAATGACAGTATTCTAGGCTAGTGATATCAAAAGAGGGTCAAGACTGAGTTATAACTCAGAGCAAAGAATGAGCTATAACCCAGGCATTTAGAGTGAAGCCTATTCTTTGAAAGGTTAGCTCCTTGGTCAAATTTTTTGCCTCATAAAATACCAGAAGTGTGTGTCTGTGCGTTGCCCTTTCCATTTTATGGTAGATTGTCAGAATACATATTTATTTAGTCTAATCCATTTTTATGCCACATTTTTATGTTTTTCAGGTAGTTTGCTAAGTATGCTACCTAAGTAATCTCATTCAATCCTTACCATGAGCACATGGGATAGTTTTTATGTGTTCATTTTACAGATGAGAAAGCTTAAGCTCAGAGAGGCAGAAGGATGTGCCCTCAAAATGAAAGAGAGAACTGAACCTGGTCCCTGAGCTCATCAAGCTCTAAAGCTCATGCTCCTTCCAGGACAGACTGTATCCTTTCCCTAGTAAGAAACATTCAAGGTGCAGAAAGGAAACCATGGAGACGTAAAGTAATGTCCCTCCCTGCCTTCAGGAAATGTATCATGTTACTACATTATAATACACAAATAGCTATGATAATTACCAACTTATCTATAGGTGTCACCGTGTTCCCTTGACACAGACTGATCATGATGATCAGAGTGACAGTCTAACTTTTCCTTATCCTACCTTATTCCCAGGGATGTAACACTGTGACCCTGCCATCTACCCACCTGGGCTTTTTGGAAAACAACCGAGGTGTGAGTTGTGCCCCATGAGGTGCCATGCAATGGCAGTACTAACTGTGGAGTGGAATTAGTGCCACAGTGGCAGTTCAGGCAGTAACAGGGCTCTGAACGAGTTAACGGCTCAGCCTGAGCTGGGATCCATGCACTGAACCAGAAGGGCTGAGCCAAGCTGCAACTCCATCTCTGTTTTCAGGCTACTGAAGGGAATAGGCTCTGGACAGTTCCTGCAGTGGCTCCTGCGGGAGGTTTGGCCAGCCTGGTTTGGTTGACCAGGCAGTGTAATTAGCCAGGAATGTTCAGAAGTAAACACTGAAGGAGAAATAAAGCCATTACCCATGGCTGCATCTATCCTAGAAATGGCAGAAACTGCTCCTGGAATGCTTAAGTAGACTAAAAAATGATAGGCCAGTAACTCTAGATGAGAATTTAAAGTTAGAAAGAGATTCAATTTCTTTCTGTAGTGTTGGCTACTGGTCAATTGTTAAGTTAAGGTTGCTTCTTTCCAGCTTCTGGTTTCCATTAGAAAGGATTTTCCCTAAATACTTCTGGCTGCTCTCCACCCCTTTATTCACTCAACACCCTGGGGAGGGACTGTGCCTAATTAGTAAATTTGTGAAGAATAAAGCTGTTTATCAATTCCTCTTGGGAACAAGTGCCCACAGGGAGCAGGGGTTCTTCACTGTCCCTCTATTCTGCAAATCTTAACTGCACAGGCCTGCGACTTGGAGGGAGGTGTAGAGATGAGTAATTCTGACTTACTCCAAGGGTTAGTGTTGAGAAGCCTGTTATGCTTTCATACTAAGTTACATCTTTTACCTTGGTCATTATTAGTCACAAAGGGATATTTTGGCCACTGTCTTTCACTCATTTTTCAATCTGTTCAGAATTCAGATTAGGGAAGAGGGTCATTATTCTGGCCTGCTCAGAGGTCCCAACACCCCCATGAAAATGAAAATGTAATAAATCAGATTATCAAGTCAATGTGAAAGAGGGGAAGGGGAGGAGTGCAGAAGCACATGTGGTCTTTATTTCCACTCAGGATAGAATCTCTGGAAAGGGGCTGAGCCTGCAGCAGGCAGGCCTATCTCATACCCACCTGTGGGAAAGCTCCCTGACTCCATGGGTTACATGACCAGAGGAGGCAATTACCAAAGTCTGGAGTTATCTCCCTACAGATGCCCTTAAAAGTTTTATATATGTATGTGGGGAATTAAGTATAGGTAGTCGATGATCATTACTAAAATTGGTTGAGCCTGTTAGTCAGCCAGAAGGCCTACACTGCTTCTGGTAATGGATGTGGCAGCTGCACTGACTCCCTCACCGAACAGAGCACCTATTACTTCATGGACTACTTTCTTAGCTGAGGAGAGAAGTGAATCAGAACTCTAGTGTTGCAGAATCTTGCATTCATTTCAAAGAAGATGCTCCAAGGATCCCAGATAGTATTCTGGAATTAATTACATCTTAATATTTCCTCTCCCCCACCTCATTATTCACCAGCATCCTTACTCACCCAGCTGAGATCTGTGCTTTAGCTCATTAATGTATTCTCTTCCAATAAACTGTAGTAGCTAGAGCCTGGACTATAAGGATTTGTGAGGCCTCCAGAGAGGTGACAATAGAAGAAAGCAAGGTTGAGATCAGGTATTAATGTCCACTGATGAGGCTTGTTAGCTTCCAGGGAAGGGAGAGAAGGGGAGAGGAAGAGTTTTGGAGAATGGGATGGAGAGTTTTGGATACTTAGGTTTAGTAGCAGGCATTCCCAACAGCCTCTCCAGGGACTCCTCAGTCCAGTTACAGAAACAGTGTGCTTTAAGATCAACCTGAATGTGGTTCTAAGAATTCTTCCTGGTCTTTTCCTGTTGCTGTGCTGTTTTCCTGGGCCAGGCGCTCATGGAGCAGTTTTACCCTGGCGCTCTTGGGGATGCTGTTGTTAGTTAAAAAAATTACTTTACACATTCATTCTGTTACTCAATGGGTTTCCTAGCAGTATCTGCTGGGTGTCAGATACAGTCCTAAATAGAGGGGAAAGGAAGGAAAAATTGGGAAAGTACATGGTGGCCATGGAGGAGAGTACAATGTCCTGCCTGCCTGCTTGATGCTTTACAAATACTTACAGCCCCCAGGTTAGCATTCTGTGATTCAGTGGGTTGAATTAAATTAAACTGACTTGAATTCTCAACATACTGGGAAGATATATAAGAATAATGGATGTCCTCATAGTTCAAAGAAAGACATCACCTATTTTTATATTGGGGAGTAATAATAATTGCACAAATCCTTCACTGAGCAAATGGCTCTCTGAGAGGTGGTGGGGGCAGGCAATGGTTTCGAGGAGAAGAGATTTGCAGGAATTTACTAGTGAAGATGTGAAAATGTCAAAACACAGCTGAAGCATTAAAACATGTCCAAGGGCATGGATTTGTAAAAGTGCCTTGTTTAAGAAAATGCCTCAGTGTATGTATCTCATAGAACTAATCACTTCAGAGTATGAAAAATGGCCCCTGGTTATAAATTCAAGGATGACTGTTTATAATGGCATTGGAGGGCCCTGTACATCCTGACAACTGGCCAAATCTTCCATAGAAATTTTATGAAGAATTGGAATAAAGGAAGATGGATAGATGCTCTTCTCACTCCTACAAGAAAAAAAGTCAGAATTTTTATTAATGATGGTCATTTAGCAAAGCTATGAACTTGAAAAGTGTATTTCCCAAAAGATATTCCAAATATTAAACAATCCAGGACTGCACCAGCTCATCTGACTTCTGTGGGTGAATTAGGGTGCCCCTTTGGGGAGCTGCATACCTTGGTGTTTCCACTGAGTGGTTCAACATGTCCCAATGCCACAGAACATAACTTGGTGAATGGCAGATGGGCATGGTAAACCCCAGCCCCAATCTGTCCCTGCAGCTGGACACTCTTTATTTATTTATTTATTTTTATTAAGGTATTATTGACATACACTCTTAATAAGGTTTCACATGAAAAAACAATGTGGTTGTTACATTTACCCCTATTATCAAGTCCCCACCCAAACCCCAATGCAGTCACTGTCCATCAGTGTAGTAAGATGCCACAGATTCACTACTCACCTTCTCTGTGCTACACTGTTTTCCTCTTGATCCCCCACACCATGTGTACCAATCATAATACCCCTCAATCACCTTCCCACACACTCCCCACCTGCCCTCCGACACCCCTCCCCTTTGGTAACCACTAGTTCCTTCTTGGAGTCTGTGAGTCTGCTGCTATTTTGTTCCTTCAGTTTTGCTTCATTGTTATACTCCACAAATGAGGGAAATCATTTGACACTTGTCTTTCTCTGCCTGGTTTATTTCACTGAGCATAATATCCTCCAGCTCCATCCATGTTGTTGCAAATGTTAGGATTTGTTTCTTTCTTATGGATGAATAGCATTCCATTGTGTATATGTACCACTTTTCTTTATCCATTTATCTACTGATGAACACTTAGGTAGCTTCCATATCTTGGCTATTGTAAAAAGTGCTGCAGTGAACATAGGGGTGCATATGTCTTTTTGAATCTGAGAAGTTGTATTCTTTGGGTAAATTCCAAGGAGTGGGATTCCAGGGTCAAACGGTATTTCTATTTTTAGTTTTTTGAGAGACCTCCATATTGCCTTCCACAATGGTTGAACTAGCTTACATTCCCACCAGCAGTGTAGGAGGGTTCCCCTTTCTCTGCATCCTCGCCAGCATTTGTAGTTCTTAGTCTTCTCGATGCTGGCCATCCTTACTGGTGTGAGATGATATCACATTGTGGTTTTAATTTGCATTTCCTGATGAATAGTGATGTGGAGCATCTTTTCATGTGTCTGTTGGCCATCTGAAATTCTTCTTTGCAGAACTGTCTCTTCATATCCTCTGCCCTTTTTTTAATCGGGTTATTTGCTTTTTGGGTGTTGAGGTGTGTAAGTCCTTTATATATTTTGGATGTTGGATGTTAACCTATTGTCAGATATGCCATTTACAAATATATTCTCCCATACTGTAGGATGCCTTTTTGTTCTGTTGATGGTGTCCTTTGCTGTACAGAAACTTTGTACTTTAATGTAGTCCCATGAGTTCATTTATGCTTTTGTTTCCCTTGCTCAAGGAGATGCGTTCATGAAGAAGTTGCTCATGCTTATATTCAGGAGATTTTTGCCTATGTTGTCTTCTAAGAGTTTTATAGTTTCATGACTTACATTCAGGTCTTTGATCCATTTTGAGTTTACTTTTGTGTATGGGGATAAACAATAATCCAGTTTCATTCTCTTGCAAGTAGCTGTCCAGTTCTGCCAACACCAGCTGTTGAAGAGGCTGTCATTTCCCCATTGTATGTCCATGGCTCGTTTATCATCTATTAATTGACCATATATGGTTGGGTTTATATCAGGGCTCCCTAGTCTGTTCCATTGGTCTATGGGTCTGTAGTAGATCTTGAAGTTGGGGAGCATAATCCTCTTAGCTTTATTCTTCCTTCTCAGGATTGCTTTGGCTATTTGGGGTCTTTTGTGGTTCCATATGAATTTTGGAGTGATTTGCTCTAGTTCATTGAAGAATGCTATAGGTATTTTGAAAGGAATTGCATTGAATCTGTATATTGCTTTAGACACGATGACCATTTTGACAATATTAATTCTTCCTATCCATGAGCATGGGATGTGTTTCCATTTATTGGTATCTAATTTAATTTCTCTCATGAGTGTCTTGTAGTTTTCAGTGTATAGGTCTTTCACTCCCTTGGTTAGGTTTATTCCTAGGTATTTTATTCTTTTTGATGTGATTGTGAATGGAATTGTTTTCCTGATTTCTCTCTCTGCTAGTTCATTGTTAGTGTATAGTAATGCCACAGATTTCTGTGTATTAATTTGTATCCCGCAACTCTGCTGAATTCACATATTAGATCTAGTAGTTTCGGAGTGGATTCTTTAGGGTTTTTAATGTACAATATCATGTCATCTGCAAACAGGGACAGTTTAACTTCTTCCTTACCAATCTGGATGCCTTTTATTTCTTTGTGTTGTCTGATTGCCTTGGCTAAGACCTCCAGTACTATCTTGAATAGAAGTGGGGAGAGTGGGCATTCTTGTCTTGTTCCCGATCTTAAAGGGAAAACTTTCACTTTCTTGCTGTTAAGTATTTATGTTGGCTGTGGGTTTGTCGTATATGGTCTTTATTACGTTGAGGTACTTGCCCTCTATACCCATTTTGTTGAGAGTTTTTATCATGAATGGATGTTGAATTTTGTCGAATGCTTTTTCAGCATCTATGGAGATGATCATGTGGTTTTTGTCCTTCTTTTTGTTGATGTGGTGGACGATGTTGATGGATTTTTGAATGTTGTACCATCCTTGCATCCCTGGAATAAATCCTACTTGATCATGATGGATGACATTTTTGATGTATTTTTGAATTTGGTTTGCTAATATTTTGTTGAGTATTTTTGCATCTATGTTCATCAGAGATATTGGTCTGTAATTTTCTTTTTTTGTGGTGTCTTTGCTTGGGTTTGGTATTAGAGTGATGTTTGCCTAATAGAATGAGTTTTGAAGTATTCCCACTTCTTCTACTCTTTGGAAAACTTTAAGGATGATGGGTATTAGGTCTTCACTAAATGTTTGAAAAAATTCTGCAGTGAAGCCATCTGGCCAGGCGTTTTGTTCTTAGGTAGGTTTTTGATTACCAGTTAAATTTCGTTGCTGGTAATTGGTCTGTTCAGATTTTCTGTTTCTTTCTGGGTCAGCCTTGGAAGGTTGTATTTTTCTAGAAAGTTGTCCATTTCTTCTAGGTTTTCTAGTTTGTTAGCGTATAATTTTTCATAGTATTCTCTCATAATTTTTTGTATTTCTGTGGTATCCATAGTGATTTTTCCTTTCTCATTTCTGATTCTGTTTATGTGAGTACACTCTCTTTTTTTCTTGACAAGTCTGGCTAGGTGTTTATCTATTTTGTTTATTTTCTCAAAGAACCAGCTCTTGCTTTCATTGATTCTTTCAATTGTTTTATTCTTCTCGATTTTATTTATTTCTGCTCTAATCTTTATTATGTCCCTCCTTCTCCTGACTTTTGGCCTCATTTGTTCTTCTTTTTCTAGTTTCATTAACTGGAGTTTAGAATGCTGATATGGGATTGTTCTTCTTTCCTGAGGTAGGCCTGTATTTCAATATATTTCCCTCTTAGAATGGCCTTCACTGTGTCCCACAGATTTTGCAGTGTTGAATTATTGTTGTCATTTGTCTCCGTATATTGCTTGATCCCTGTTTTTATTTGGTCATTGATCCATTGGTTATTTAGGAGCATGTTGTGAAGCCTCCATGTGTTTGTGGGATTTTTCATTTTCTTTGCATAATTTATTTCTAGTTTCATACCTTTGTGATCTGAGAAACTGGTTGGTACAATTTCAATCTTTTTGAATTTACTGAGGCTCTTTTTGTGGCCTAGTATATGATCTATTCTTGAAAATGTTCCATGTGCACTTGAGAAGAATGTGTATTCTGCTGCTTTTGGGTGTAGAGTTCTGTAGATATCTGTTAGGTCTTTCTTTTCTGTTGTGTTGTTCAGTGCCTCTGTCTCCTTACTTATTTTCTGTCTGGTTGATCTGTCATTCAGAGTGAGTGGAGTGTTGAAGTCTCCTAGAATGAATGGATTGCATTCTATTTCTCCTTTTAATTCTGTTAGTATTTGTTTCACATATGTAGGTGCTCCTGTGTTGGGTGCATAGACATTTGTAATGGTTATATCTTCTTGTTGGATCGACCCTTTTATCACTGAAGTCTGTTTTGTCTGAGACAAGTACTTCAACTCCTGCTTTTTTTCTCCCTATTAGTTGCATGATATAACTTTTTCCATCCCTTCACTTCTAGTCTGTTTATGTCTTTGGGTTTAATGTGAGTCTCTTGTAGGCAGCATATAGATTGTCTTGCTTTTTTATCCATTCAGTGACTCTATGTCTTTTGATAGGTGCATTCAGACCATTTACATTTAGCTTGATTATCGATAGGTATGTACTTATTGCCATTGCAGGCTTTAGATTACTGCTTACTAAAGGTTCAAGGTTAACTTCCTTACTATCTAAGAGTCTAACTTAACTCACTTAATATGCTGTTACAAACACAATCTAAAGGTTCTTTTTTTTTCTTCCTCCTCCATTTTTTTGTATATTAGGTATCATATTCTGTACTCTTTTTCTATCCCTTGTTGACTTTGGGGATAGTTAATTTAATTTTGCATTTGCTTAGTAATTAGCTGTTCTACTTTCTTTACTGTGGTTTTATTACCTCTGGTGACAGCTACTAAACCTTAGGAACACTTCCATCTATAGCAGTCCCTTCAAAATACACTGTAGAGATGGTTTGTGGGAGGTAAATTCTCTAAGCTTTTGCTTATCTTAAAATTGTTTAATCCCTCCTTCGAATTTAAATGATAATCTTGGGGGATAACGTATTCTTGGTTCAAGGCCTTTGTGCTTCATTGCGTTAAATACATCATGCCACTCCCTTCTGGCCTGAAAGGTTTCTGTTGAGAAGTCTGATGATAGCCTGATGGGCTTTCCTTTGTACATGATCTTATTTCTCTCTCTGGCTGCTTTTAATAGTCTGTCCTTATCCTTGATCTTTGCCATTTTAATTACTATATCTTGGTGTTATCTTCCTTGGGTCCCTTATGTTGGGAGATCTGTGCATGTCCATGGCCTGAGAGACTATCTCCTTCCCTAGATTGGGGAAGTTTTCAGCAATTACCTCCTCAAAGACACTTTCTATCCCTTTTTCTCTCTTTTCTTCTGGTACCCCTATAATGCAAATATTGTTCCATTTGGATTGGTCACACAGCTCTCTCAATATTCTTTCATTCTTAGAGATCCTTTTTTCTCTCTGTACCTCAGCTTCTTTGTATTCCTCTTCTCTAGTTTATATTTAATTCATTATCTCCTCCACCATATCCAATCTGCTTTTAATACCCTCCATTTTGCTCTTCTCTGATTGGATCTCTTACTGAAATTCATTCCCAAGTTCTTGAATATCTTTCCATACCTCCATGAGCATGTTAATGATTTTTATTTTGAACTCCCTTTCAGGAAGAGTCATGAGGTCAATGTCATTTAAATCTTTCTCAGGAGTCTTATTAATAATTTTACTCTGAACCAGGTTCCTTTAGTGTTTCATATTTGTATATGGTACTTTCTAGTGCCCCAAAGCTCTACTCCCTGGATCTACTCAGTGCCTGAAGCAATGTCGGATTTGCAGGGGAGTGGTATTGGTGCCTGGCGGGAGGAAAGAGCTGTTTCCTGCTTCCTGTCTGCTATGTCTGTCTCCAGTGCATGAACCAGTGGGCTGAGCACACTGTTATAAGCCTCTATGTTTTGCGATTGTAGTTGCTGTAGACAGAGCTTTCCTCTGGCTGGGCTAATGCCAGCGTAGGGTTTGCCAGTTTGTGAGCCAGATGGGGGTGGCTCAGAGAAAGGCACAGTAGGCTACATATCATGGAGGGGGTCCTTGGAGCTGTGTAGCCAGCCAGGGAGCTGGAGCACCTGAACATTGTCTAAGGAGGAAGATTTCTTTTTCTCCTTAAATATGAGAGTTTATATGGCAAAGCTCCCAACCTGCTGGGCAGAATGCACTTGGACAATTTTGTCTACCTCTCCTTTCTCCTGAGTAGTAAGCTCTGTGCAGTGCTTGCCCCTTTAGCAGCCCTCTTGCTAAGGGCTTCCTTGTTAGGAAGTCTCTCAGAGTGCCCGCCTTTATTTTGTCCTAGAGCAGCCGGAATGGATCCCTTCTTTACACAAGCGGCTGGAATCTCAGTCTCTCCAGGAATTTTGCCTGTCTTCGCTTTCCATCCCCATAAGCACGAGAGTATCATTCAAGCACCATGAAATGTAGGTTTCTGCTCCAAGAGCATATCTCCAGGTATTCAGAAGTCCCAGGCCTCCCCTCCCTCCCTGTTCCATTTCTCTTCCTTCCACTGGTCAGCTGGGGTGGGGGAAGGTCTTGGGTATTGCTGGGCCACAGCTTTGGTACATTACCCTGTTCTTTGAGGTCTGCTCTTTTCTTCAGGTGTATGCAGTCTGGCACAGTCCTCTTTCCTGTTGCTCTTTCAGGATTAGTTGTATTAATTATATTTTTGTATTATATGCAGTTTTAGGAGGAAGCCTGTCTCGCACATCTCACACTGCCATCTTTAATCCAATCTCTAGCTAGATACTTTTGTGTAGTAACCCTTCAATACAGCTGCATGGAAAGCCTTGTAGAGAGCAAACCACATGGTTTGTGTATTTAAATGCCAGGCAGAGAATCAGATTCATTGTAGGAGGAGACTACAGCTATGGGGCCCTGTGAAGTTTAGGTGGGACAATATCCAGTGTCCTTCCTGGGTCCTGGGTCCTTAGAATATCACCCTGGATGATTTCTTTCCATGTACTAGTCCCTGAGGGTCTCCATTGTTCCTGCCAGTGACTTTCCCTGGCCTGACTCACTTCGGTCAACCTCATCCAAGCTTTGAGGAGGGTGGAGAGAGGCTCCTCAGTCCCTTTGTGTAAATTCAGAAGAGATGAAGCCATTCTTCGCCAACTCACTTCTCTGTTCAAGCTGTGGGTATTCTTGTCAATAATGCGAAAAGTTTGCAAAAATAAAATTTAAGAGTCTATTTCAGCTCCAAAGTCTGAGCTAAGCAAAGCCACATTTTCTGTGATTACTTGTTTATATGAAAACTCTTAAATAAAATATAAACTGCTCAGAGAAACATTGGCACATTTGTTAACAATATTTTATTTATTGTGAAATGCTGCAAAGAGGTTTTTGTTGTACATTTCTTAAACTAAACTTTCCTCTAAAAATACAATTTCTATTTTTTGATTTATTTTATATGGATCCAAACTAAAAAGAAAAAGGCATACATTATTTAATTTCCAGTTAATCCTCAGAAGAGCCCATAGTTAAGACTTCACATGTAAACGTCCCTGTAAATTTTGGGGAGGTAACGTTCATACTAGCCAAAAGTGAATGAGTGGCCAGCCAGGCTATGAGTCATATGTTAGAAAGTTCTGAAATAATAAGTACTAGTTTTTAAATTGCAAGTTCATTCTTTTGAGGTGGTTATTCAAGGAAAATACAGAGCCCTTGCCATATCAAAATTCAGTAAAACATACAGTTTAAAATTTCCGGTTAACCACAGAAAATTGGTCAAATAAGTGAGGACCAATTTTAGAGTAAAGGGCTCCCAAAAGGCAGATTTTCTAACAATAATGTGAAATAAATATTTTTATCTCATCCTAGAAAGTTCAATTTATTATGCTCTGGGTAAGGTCAAATGAGCACATTTTCAGAGTAATATAATGAGATGCTGAACTCTGCTTTGTACTTGTCTAAACAGAGTAGTGGAATAATAAAGGTATCTCAGAAACATCAGATGGTAGAAATATTTCACACTGTGTAAGAACATTAGTATGTATCTTTCAGAAAAGTAAAACATTCTTGATGAATTAATATCAAATGTAATAAAGTATTTACTTGAGATTCTATTCCCTTGGCTCAATTTTGAATAAATGTCTGCAGTATTCCTAACAGGACCTGGAAAATATCTGAGCAACCAGGTTCTTCCAGCCATAAAATAAGGAAAAAGAGAAACCAAAGCAAAGAGCATTAAAAGGGGAATACATTTAGTGCAAAAATATTTAAACTGTTTTTTTTTTTTTTTTGGTTTCAAGGAGCATTTCTTAGAAATGTGAAAATAAGCATAGAGCTTCATGTGAGGGTAACAAAATGATAACTCCGTGCAGACAAACAAGGACATTAAGTATTGGGAGTCTTTGCTGTTCATAAATGTGGGCCATGAGGATTGAGAGGCAGGACCATGAGAGGTTGCCACTTCTGCTGGAAGCAGTTCCATCTCTTTCTGCTTTTCCCTCCGACTGTCTCTCCCATCTCCCATGTCCCTTTCTTGCTTTTTATCCACATACCCCAGTCATTGTCCTTGGTTCTCTGATGGCTCTTCTCTGGTTTTTATCTCTGAGGGATTCAGGAGGAAAAAAAAACCTGATTTGGATTGTGGGCTACCAAAAACTCTGTGTTCATCTTATTTTCTGTCTTTTAAACATTCTCTGCTTCAAAGGAAAAGCATCAGTGCCTCAGAGAGGACTTCTCTGGGTGCTCTGTCTAAAATTGTATCCAGTTCCTCTTATCATCAGGGCCTCATTACCAAAATGTAGAGAAGGAGTTAGGAGGAGAGTGCAGGGCCCACTCCCCAACCCAGTGACCCTGTAGGGAGGGATTCGGGAGGAAAGACCCACCCCCACTCCTTTTTCCTCCATTCTCCCACTTCCTGCCAGAGACTCTCCTCTTGGCAGAACCCCAACTGGAGGAAGCATGTGGAAAAGGGTGCAGAGTGGTCTGGAGGGAACAGAGATCTCTCACACCTGCTTTCCTCTCTACTTCTACCCCATTTTATTTTTTGGAGAGTCTTTGCTGTTATACTGAACGCTAACGTCTGTTTGATGATTACTTTTGTATTAAAAGGAAACTTTATGAGAACAGTGTCATTATATTGGATTCTCTGTAGTTTTTTAGAATATTGCTTGGTCCATAGTACACACTCATTAGAGTGTTTGTGAATGGAATGAGAAAAGAAAGGGATGTAGAAAAACAGAAAAAAAATAAAAAAAAGAAAGGAAATAAGAATATTTCCTTATATGTAGACTCTTAGGAAGATCTGTTTTCCCCCTGAGGTGTATGAGATGATGTTAGATAGCATGTGGATAACCATTTTTTGTTTAGTTATTATGTATTTATTTTAATGATTGTTATATGACTTTTTTCCTCATGATGGGTCTTGAGTAAGTATTTAAATATAAGAACGATGTTACAGAAAGATACTAGGTATATATTACTAAAAGTAAGACAATGCTATATAAATAAACGAAGTTTGGGAAAAAGTGGGGTGAAATGTTCTTCATTACTCCATGCTTTTATAAACAACAATAACAAGCATAACCCTTTGTTATTTTCATAGTGTTTACAGCTGCTTGTATATGTTTACCACCTATTATGTGCTCTCACAACAGCATTATTTGCCAGAAAGTTTGAAGGATATTTTCCAGGGTCCTGCACTGAGTTGATGGTGGATTTGGGAACATGGCTTGGGCGTTCTGATGTGAGACTAGTTCTCTTATGTTGTGCTTAGCATGGAGCTCCCCCCGTGGATGAATAGTGAGTGTGTCATGGGCCACGGCACATTCTGTAGGATGGGGGTGCTAAATGCACAAACTCTGAAGCCAGATCGCCTTGGCTCAGTCCCAGCTCCAACAGTCATGAGAAGCGACCTTGTTCAGTCACAGATCCTCTCCGTGCCTTGGTTTCTTCATCTATAACGTGGTATAGTAACAACCCCTCTTCAATTGGGTTTTTCCAAGGACTAAATTAATTAATGTAAGCACCTAGAAAAG
The DNA here is from genome assembly GCA_032199065.1 of Smutsia gigantea. Lineage (NCBI taxonomy): Eukaryota > Metazoa > Chordata > Mammalia > Pholidota > Manidae > Smutsia > Smutsia gigantea. Next base: position 43,301 of record JAVSCE010005072.1, on the reverse strand, counting down.
TGTCTGGGATATAGTAAGTGTGTTGGTTTTGTTAGTATGGGAATATTTCTAATCAGCTGCAATTTTAGCCTGCTTTCTTCTCTTCTTTTCCCCTCACTGCTGTGTGTGCAGAGAAAGACTTGAGCAGCAGACCCTAAGCCAAAACCATACCTGTTTGTGGTGCCCAGCAATGATTTATAACTCTTGGAGTACTGACAAATGCATTTTAATAATTAAACTGAGTGAGGGGACATTTTGTAGATGTGGGGGATGACAAGATTATCTACTGAAATGATACAAAATGTCCATGCTATGACTACCAGCTCTGGGATAATGTGAAAATTTTTTTTGATGTGAGGCATGAATTCATTGTGTTAATAATAATGGGGTCTGCATTTTTACTTCTTCCATTGGTGGCATGCAATTTAATTTATTTGCAATATAGAATATCCTATCAGGTGCCATGCATCTGGTGTTGGCTAAGCTTGCCTGAACCTTGTGTTGTATTTCATATATTTAAGTCATTTTTATAAATGTGTGTAAATTTATACACTGCTATATGTAATCTCTGAACAGTGTTCCTAACTGAGAGACATGCTGTTTCCCTCCTCCCACTTTTAATAAGTACCTCTTTGTTTACGATTCTTATTTCTTCTCCTGCAACTTTAGCCTACATTGAGATGAAGATACAGAATAAAGCCAATTAGCAAACAGAAAATCTTCTAGCTTTGGAATTTACTCAATGATCCTATGAGTTCCCACGTATTTTTCAGCTACTTTTTTTAGACTAGACAATGACAATGTGAATAGGAAGCAGGGAATTTTGATTGACAGACAATCCCCTCTGCATACCTCCATGTAATTAAGATAGCTTCACTCTTCATCCTGATTGAAGGGGATGAATCCATAATACATGATGACATCACTTCTGTTAGAAAGAAAAAGTGAATACACAAAGAAAGCAGACAAACAGGAGTTCAAAGGGAACCAGATTGTTCTGAAAGAGAGCAATCTTAATGCTCCATAGGTGCTGCCTTGGTCTGATTAGACAGCAGAGTGGTGGTGTCTTCAGAGAAAGACAATGTCAGAGTTGCTGAGGGTTTGGACACCAACTACACTGCCTTTTGGTAGTTGAAAAAAAGGCCCTCTTGGCCTCTTAAGATTATAGATAATGTCTCTATTATGGATGACATTCTGCCTCTGTAAAAGATACTGTTCTATTTTTTTATTGGGGCCTGAGTGAGACTCTGCTCCATCTGGATAAGTGTAATTGGATGCTTTTGAAAAAGGAGAATGCATAAAATTTAATCAGCTGATCATCTCTTGCTCATTATTTTTAATAGCAAAATTTTCCAAACCTATGTGGTGAAAATCATCTTAATTTATCAAAATTCCTTTTGAACTTAGCAAGTGCAGGAGGTCTTTAAAAAAATTATCCTACTAGGTCTCAAACCTTCAGACATACCTGAGTGGGGAGATTGGGAATGTTAACAACATGCCAGCACAGATGACCAGCCTGGGCTTTGGGCTGGATTGGATTAGTAGAGTCAGAGATTCTGAGCACACGTGACCTAAACATATTGAGGATCAACACCCAACCAGCTAATCAAGTGGAATGGAGGACTGATGGGCTCGATCATCAGGAGTTGGGGAGATTGAGGACCTAGGAGAGAATAAGTGGTCAAGAATTTGGCCACAAATAGAGCTTGAATTTTCTCATCCTCTTAGTGGGAATAATGATAGCCCGTTTTCCATATGGCTGTTGTGAGAATGCACTAGGATAGTAAATATCTTAGCAAAGTGCCTGTAACTCAACAATAGCAGCTTTGCTTTTGTTTTTATAATAATAATATGATAAGTTAATATTATTACTCTTGAGGTAGCACAGAGGAGGAAAACATCTTGCTGTGATGAAGTAGTCCAAGAAGTCTTTTGTAACTTATTTAAGAGTCTTGCAGATATCAAATTTTGAATGTCTGAGGGGAGACTTAGGAAAATGGCAGAAGGGTTTTTTTAATTTTACTTTTTACAGTACCACAGGTGAGTTGGGAGTGAAAAAGCAGACAGGATAACAGATGAAGAAATTTCAATGAGTCAGAAAAATGCAGCTCTGAGAGCTTCTCCAGTTTTATACGAGGGATGGTCTACATTTCTTCTCTAATTATTATTTTAGTCACATTGCAATGCTTTCCAAATGGTCTCATTAAGATGCCACTTGGCATATTCCCCTTCAAAACATAAAGTGAGTTAAGCTTCAAATCTGTCTTTTGTTTCATTTTGTTTTGTCCATGAGCAAGAGACAGTGCCTATTGCTTTAAACTGGGTATCTATAGAATGACTTAACTAAGCACATCATTGCTGATAGGCAGAGATCCTTGAAGCCAGTAGCCCCAAAGCTGAGTAACATTTTGATGACAATATTTATAGTGCTGTCCTGCTGTTATTGGCTAAATTGTATCCTCTCAAAATTCATATGTAGACGTTCCAAGCCTCAGTATCTCAGAATGTAACCATATTTGAAGATAAGGTATTTAAAGAAGTGATTAAGTAAAAATGAGGTGTTTAGGGTGGGGCTTTATAATCCCATTGATGTCCTTATAAGAAGAGACAGAGGCACCAGGGCTGTGCACACAGAGAAAAGGCCAGGTGAGGGCACAGTGAAAAGGTAGCATCTTCAAGGTGCAGAGAGAGGCCTCAGGAGAAACCAAACCTGCCAATGCCTTGACTGTGGACTTCTAGCCTCCAGAACCATGAGAAAATAAATTTCTGTTGTTTATGGCATGTAGTCTGTAGTATTTTGTGGGGATATCCCTAGCATAAACTATTATACCTGCCTTTTCCTAGAACCTTCAGGCTGTCTTGCATATTATGTGGAACTCAATGTTCAAGCAATATGAAGAGGATGGCTTACGCTTGACTTCTTTATTCAGGTTTTATAGTAACAACCATGGCAGAAAGGTGGAGTCATCTGTGGGTGACACATGTTAAAGTTCTGAGTGGTCCTCATGTTGAGATGCAGGTCACTGAAATAGATGATGCTACAGTGTAATTCCAACCCATAGAAATATTCTGGGGGAAAATGATACAGTTGTTTGGAAAGATCCTTAAATTTACTGTCACCGATAAAGATATGCACGTGTGCATGTGTGCATGTATGTATATGTGTGCATATATTCATACAGATATGCAAGTGTACATAGATGTCCACATCTTTCAGGAAAAAAACCTCACACAGGGCTCACTCACTGCAACATTCTAGAGTCACAAGGAGTTATTATCCACCAGAAACAAGAGGAAGTAAGAGAAAACTGCCGGATAACCTGCATTCAATCTCTCTGTCTGCTTCTCTTTCTTTTTTCACTGGACTAATGCTATTATGTGCCAGCATAATACTGCCAGATGCTACCATAGCCCTTGGCTTCTTCTTAGAACTGCAATTATTTTCTTCTAAAGCCTTAGGAGTGATTTGAAAAGCTTTCTGTGCAGCCTCACATTAATGAAAAAAAGTCACTGTGCCTAGGACTTCCACTAATTCTATCTTCTTGGAAATCCACCCAGTGGCTAGTGAAGCCTGCACTTAACTCCCTGCCCACTCGCCAGTGTGGTCCTCATGGCTGCTGGGCCCCAGCCCGGCAGAGATTTGCCGGTCATGTGACACTGTCTATTGGGGAATGACTCTGAGTAACACTAAGTCAAGTGGGGCTCTCTGTCCACAGAATCTGGCCAGAAGTGCAGCTGGTCTTAGAAAAGAGCATGGCACTTCATCACATGTTTCATTGCTATTAATGTGGTGAAAAACAGTCAGCTCCTCTCTTAAATCACAAAAGTAACAGCCAGCAACAGTTAATAGGGAATCCACATGTCAGCTCATCTGGGCTGTGTGCTGAGGAAGCCAGAAACAGCTCCGTTTTTCAATTAGGTGAGAGTGAGCTTGCTCTGAATGGTGTATTCTTCCACTCCAACGCCCGACTGCCCTGCTTCTCTCATTAACGTAAGCTGGCAATTAAAGACTCAGCGGCTCTCAAGATATAAATGCTTCTTCAGCCTAGGAAATGTCTGTGTCTTTTCCTCCCTTTGTGGAAATGCTGCTGCCCGTGTGAAACACCCAGAAATAAAGCTGTCATTTTAAGCACATTAAATCACGAAGTGATGAGAACAAAGCCACTAACTAATCCTGAATCCCAATAATAAACCTCCAGAGGGACATCTTCCTGTCAGGGAAGCTCTTTCTGAAAGTGTCCACCTTTGAAAATATTTTGCGCTCTTGAAAGATGCATTAAATTTTATTAAGTCTAAATGAAGTTTATTTTACTTTTACGTGTTTTAATCTATATTTTAATGCAATGTGAGTTGTTATTGATGGACATATCTCACGTTTGAAGGTGAGCAAATGATGCAGCTTATTGAGCAGGCTTCTTAAACATTTCCCATTAAAATGTTGAAGTCATCTGAACAGTAAAACCATCCAGCAGATATTTATGAATGTGAGGTTCTGTAGCAGTGATGTCCATGCACAGTCGAGCCATGGAGGGAGAAATTAAATCAAAAGAGATGATAAGTATCTGGTGAAGCTGATAAATGTACAAATGTGTAAGGAACATAAAAAGGTGGAGAGAGAAAAGGGAAGGGATAAATAAGAGATTATGAAGTGTAGCAGATAGGCAGGCAATCATTTTGTTTATAAAAAAGTCTTGCTTCCAAGGAGTTCAGCTGAAAGTTTGATCTGTCACTTATTTAATAAATGTTTATAGTATACCTACTATGTGCCAGGCACACCCTAGGCACTTAGGATATAATGATACACTCCCTGAGTTTGGGGGTGTCACTATCCAATGGGGAGTGAGACTTTGACTTCACTCTAAAGGCTCTGTAAAGCTGTGGAGAAAAGCACACTGGGGGGAAAAAAACCTGAGGCTGGGGGTAGGTTCAGGTGCTGGCGATAGTGGAGAAAGGCTTCCCAAGTGCTTTAGTGAGCTATTATGGAGGGAAGAATGTAAAGTAGAGGATGGACATATATGGGACATGGCAGGGAGGGAGAGCTGGGGAGCAGAAGCTTGGTTCTGGGTGGAGAGGAGGATTCATGTAGAGGCAGCGAGACCAGAAACGGCCTGACAGCACTGGAATGGTGGAAGGCCCACATGGCACGAACATGCTGTGATACATGGGGCTGCATGGGAGGAGATGAAGCGAAGCAGGAGGACACCAGGCTGGCCCATGCTGAGGCATTTGTACTGTACCTTACAGTCACGGTAAGCTCACCGAAGCTTTCATGCAGACATAATCAGCTTTGTTCTCCTGCAAATCCATTCTGCTAAGTAGTGTGGAGGATGGGCTGAAGCAGGCAAATGGCACCCAATGGGAGATTTTACAATCGTTTGAACCAGCTTAACATCTTCCCTTTTCCTTCTTTACCAAGCAACACTGGTCTGCAGCTACACATACTCTAACCCCTCAGCAGATAGGTCCAGGTTTCCATCTTAGGTTTGACCCTCCCTGCTCTTTCTGGCTCCTGCTTCATTGGTTTAACTTGTGTTATTTTTCTCTGTCCTAAGGGCAGTAGCTCTGCAGATAGAGAGAAGAGCAAGATTTGAAACATTTCTGAGGCATAGTCAACAAATATATTTACTAGATTAGTCCACTCAGTCCACACAATGAGGATTGCTTTGATAACCTACCTTTATTATTTTCTTTTTCTTTTTCCTCCTCCATAACCAAGATCCTGGAGTTTTCATTTGGTCTGATGGTGTGGATGCTTCTCCTGAACTATGTGTTCAGATAGTTCACATCCTGCCAGTTTAAGAATTCAGGTTTTTGCTCCTTCCCTAGCCAACCTCTCCCCTAGGGTTCGCGTAATGATCATGTGAATATATTGTTCACCTAAAGAGGTCTTTGGAATGTAAAAGGAACAAATCCTATTACCCAAAGTTATAGTGAAGATTTACCAGGCACTATTCTGAATGCTCAACATGAATTAACTCACTTAAGCCCATGGTATTAGGTACTTCACTTTTAATCCTTAAAAAAAACACATCTCATGATGTAAGCATTATTGATCCCATTTTCTAGATTCAGAAATTGAGATGCTTTGTAATTTCAAGCAGATGAAAAAGATCTTTTATGATGGGAACCTCCTTTATACTCCTCAAATCAGTCTTCAGCCAGCAAACTTCTTTAGAATCAGAGATCTATGGAATTTGGGGTTCTCAGAAGAAGAGGAATTTTATAAGTAATTTTTTCAGCCCCACAGACAAAGTATCAATATGTGTTGTGGGCATTGAATACATGATTCCTTTATTCATGCCTTCATTTGCTCACTGTGGATTGATTATTGAGTCTTTGTCAGATATTCCCCACAGTTAAATGTGCTCTGTGTGTACTGTGTCCAGCCTCATTTTCAGCACCTTTAGTGAACAGGAATTCACTATGCTCTGAAGCACCTTATTCTGTTGTATATTTAGTTTGTGAGATTTCTTATATTGAGCCAAAATCTAATCTTTCTTCCACATGACAGTCTTTGAATTCTTTGTAGATTCTGTGTGTGTGTGTGTGTGTGTGTGTGTGTGTGTGTGAATTTCCACTCCCCACCACCCAGTCTTCTCTGTCCTGGCTATACATCCTTAGGTCTTCATGGGGCCCAGTTTCAAATCTCCTTTCTATCTCAGTGACTTTCTGCAGGTTGCTCATGCTTAAACACATCCTGCTTCATCTCCGTGAGCCTTTACATGGGGTGCTCAATGCTCTATCCAAGTTTCCAAGTCTTTGTTCTGAGAGGGGTAGAAAGGAGTTATCTCTTACTTCCCCTTTGTCTTTTTTTTTACATTTATTTTATTTTATTTTTATATAATTTATTTTGGTATCATTAATCTACAACTACATGTGCAATATTATGCTTATTAAGCTACCCCTTTATCAGGTCCCCCCACCAACCCCATTACAGTCACTGTCCATCAGCGTAGTGAGATGCCGTAGAATCACTACTTGTCTTCTCTGAGTTGTACAGCCCTCCCCGTGCCCCCCCAACATTACGTCTGCTAATCGTACCCCTTTGTCTTTTATTAACTCATAACATTTGCCGTTACATACTTGTGTTAGTGTCTGTAACCCCTGCAAGACAGCAAGAGGGGGAAAGGCCATGAAACAGTTTTGCTTCCAGCAGTATCCCCCGCCACACGACTGGTATGTGTAAGTGTTCAATAACTGTTTGTGGAATGAATGAATGACTGACTGAATGATGAGTACACTGCTGTTAAAATACTGAACAAGAGCATGCTGGTTTTTCTAAATAGTGCAGAACTAGAGGTAACTAGAGACTCACTAGCCCAAGCAGCCCGTGTTCAGGAAAGAGAGCTGTGACCAGAAAAGTCAGCGATTTGCTTATGGTCACACAGAACAGCTATGACTAGAACTCAGGTCACTGACTCCCACTTCAGAGCTGGTGGGCGACAGGGCAATTCCAGATCTCGGTGAGGTATGATGGTGGTGGCAGTGGGCATGAGACAGCCACTTCACAGCCTCTGAAAGGCAGGCATCCAGGGCTCTTCTAGCGCCTAGGGCAACCACAGGAAAGCAGCCTTTGCGACCAGCCTCGCTTCTAGGTCAGAAGCTTGCTCAGTGGGACAGAGCAGCTTTGGGCCCCTGTTGTGTATTCAGGGCTTTTGGGGCCCACATAAAGCTCAAATATTGATTCAGCATCTCTCCTCTAAGATCCCCTAAGCTGCTCTGGGAAAGGACTGACAAATAAGAACCAGCCAAGGATATACCCAGAGAGTTATTCCAGGGAAATGAAATGAAGTGTTGGCAGTACAATGAAATAAATTCTCTTTCTGTTCCGCTCAAGCTCCCTGAAAGGAAGGAAGGAAGCTGAGGCCATTACTGTTCTTAGAAAACAAAGCAAAATTGGATGTCAGTTGTTGCTTTTTCCTGTAGGTGTTGTACATAGATGTGTCTGGCCTGATCACAGGAGAATTATGGCTCTCATACCATAAACAGTACTGATCCATATCCTCCCTCTGAGACTATGAGGGGGATTCTGCAATAGTATTTTATGACTTGAAACAATGTATAAAATAAGCCCCTAATCAGATGGTAATGGTATAGTCTGTCACCCTGTAAGAGAGAAGTGCCAATAACAGCATGAATAGTGCTTACTATTGTTAAGCTCTGGCTTTGGATGATTTCATTCATTCCTCATGATAGGTATTATCCCCATTTTATAGGTGAGGGAGTTGAGGTTCAGAGAGTGCTAATTTTGGAAACAGATCTATTACTGAAGACAGTGTTCTTAACACTGTGCTCAATGCTTGCATAATGAGTTAGGAAAATTAATGCTAATCTGGGTGTGGTTCTCTTACTGTTTTAGGCAGGCACTTTCTCTTTAGGGTGTTCATACATTGCTATCTTTCTACCTTGAATGTTCTTACAGTCCACCTCCAATTCCACCCAGTTCCTTCTCATCCTTCGGGATTCCATGCATTGCCTTCTCATCCAAGAAGCCCTCTCTGGCCTCTTCCTTTCATCTGAGTTTGTATAGGGTCTCTGGCCTATTTCTATGATTGCATTAATGATTCTGTTTGCTTAATACCTTGTTTTCCCCACTGCTAGACTGTGAGGCCCTTGAGATCAAAGGCCTCAGGTCTGTGCCCCAGTACCTGGCATAAGTAAGTTCTCCTTATGCATTTCATTTATTAAAGGAAAGACGGGCTCTGGAGCACCTGATAATCAATACGGCTGTGTTTTTTAATCACAAGATGGTAGGAGATAGTTTGAAAGACTAAATTCCTCTAGGGGTGGAGGTTTTATTCTGTCAGGATCCCTAGCAGAGGACCTGGCATGAGTAAATATGCAATCATGTGAATGTAAAGGACCCAGAATATATCTTACAAATTTTTACTGAACTAAAGAAAAGACAAACCTCAGAGGGCATAAAGGAAGTTATTCAAGGGGGCAAAACATATCAGCAATGATTTGGGACCCTGGAGTGAGAGAACTGGGTTCAAATCCCAGCTCTGTCCTTGCCTGGTAAATTAAGTATTATCTCTGAAACTCAGTTTCTTCATTTGAAAACTAGGGATAATAATAATTCCAACACGATAGGTCAGTTGTGAGATTTATAATACTATGTGTAAGAGTCTTAGCACAAGCTTAGCATAATAGCATCAATAAATGGCAATGATTTTTATATAGCTCCATACTCCTCTCTTTTCCAAAAGAGATGTGAAGGTCTTAAAATATACTTTTCCTTGAAAAATGCTTTGCCATTGAGATACATCCAGAATGTTGCTATCCAGACCTGGAGGTGGTTAGGGGTCTACGATTCCACTTCAGTAGTGTTTAAAATATGGGACTTATTTTTTTCATGTTGAATTCTAGGCATATGTCAACACTTCCACATGCCATTCTCATGGTGCACTTTATCATTTATATTTTATGGTAATTTTATATTGTGTTTTTTTTCTATACTGTATGGTACTTAGGACAGAAATTGCCTCTGATTCACCTTTTCTTGGGCTTTGTATATAGCACAATGCCTGACATATAGTAGATATGTTCTTGAAAGTTTTTTTGAAGTATAATTATGTTTAATAAATGTCTCTCCTAAGAGGTTGTGAGAATCAAAGAGGGTTAAAATGGGGAAGCAAGCTGCCTGAGTATTGGTACTTATTTGATTTTTTTATCTTCCTATATTGGGACCTCTGCAAAAATAGCATTTTTTTTTTTTGCCATAGCCCACTAGATTCAGTTACCCATCCATGTCTACCAGTGCTCGCCCTCTTGGAAGAGCTGTTCTAGGGCTTGGGGTACAGATGTGCCTGCAGAGAGTCCCATAGGCTGTGCAGCCACTCACCATTGTCTCCCCCGTGTCTCCCACCATGTCAGGTAGGCAACAAATACTCATAAATGATGGCTCTTGAATGTTCTGTATGACCAGATAGGCAGAGGAAAGTTATGGGAAGAATCCTTTGTTTTCAGCCACAGGTAGATGTGTCACTTACCTTCTTCATAGGTGGTTCTCAAGCCTCAGAGTGCATGAGATCATCTGAAAAGCTTGTTAGGGTCCAGCTGGAGTTGGTGATAAGGATGGAGGATACAACCATCAGTGCTGAGAGAAATTTCGTCTGTAGGAGAGCATGCATGCTGTGCCAGGGTAACTCTAACAAAGCTGCAGAGCCCAGATGTGAGCCCAGAAGGCTCAGATGGGTCCTTGGGGGAGGCAGTCTCAGAATCCAGGCAGGTGAAAACATCAGCACAGCCTGTTATCCTGCGTGGGTTCTAATCATGGGATTGGGCATGAGGAAAAGACTTGGGTCTCTAGGAGACAGGTTGACTAGAGCAAAATAGAAAATACCTGTCCTGGAGGTACTGGGGTGCCAGGAACATTAATAAGACCAGGTTCAGAAACAAGAATGAGCACTTGACATGGGGCCAGAGGCACTGCATCTTTTCCTTTTCCTGAAGCATTCCCCCACTGAAGCCTGCTCCTGTCTCTGGCCTGCAGTCATCTTGCCACATTGCCGTGATCTGTTTATATGTCTGCCTCTCTCACCACGTGGTGAGTAACTTGAGAGCATGAGCCATGCATTATTATTATTATTATCTTCATCATCATTATTACTATTACTATTACTTGTCCTCATGTGTGCAGTACTTAGTCAGAGCCTGGCACATGATATCTGTTCTTTAAATGTTTACTGAACGATGGCGAGTGGATGGATGGGTGGATTTGTGAATGACTTGTTTTTCTGCCTTCCCCTGACCCCAGCTTAGGAGAGAGGTGTTTAAATCCCTCTGGCAGGAAAGCAGGCCACTCCTAAAAGCTGGAGCAGGTCTGAGAGTGCATATGGGAATTGACTGGTCCCAGCTGTGGGGAAGACTGACCAAAGAGGCAGGGACAGGAAGAGGGAAAACCGAATGACTCATCATTAGTCACTGACACCTTGCTAATCTCTTCCTTTTTATTGGTCAGCTTATCAGAAGGGTGAGAAAGGTGGAAAGAATGGAGAAAATGTTTAAATTAATAGTGTATTTTATGCAGTTACTTTATTCATATTTTCATATTCATTTTATTCATATTTTGAAATGTAAACTTTATAAGATTCTTGTAACACAGATTTATTATTACCCCTTTAAAGATATAGGAACTGAATAATTTGCTTAAGATCACAGCGCTACTCCAGGCCAGCCTACAGTGGGAGACACCTACTGGTTGGTGAGTGCTACCTTAGTTTGGGGCCCTGGGACTAGAAGAAGAATATTATGAATACATTGGATTCCTGTGGAAAAGGGGCTCTGGACTCATATTTCACTTCGATATCCTGACACACACAACAGGACTACCAAGACATGGAAAATCTCTTTCATCAATCCTCGCTTTGTGTCTCACCAATAATTCTGCGTATTCCCAATGGTTTCTTTGTAGTTTTACTATATTGATTTATCTAATTATCAGCTGTAGGAAAAAATGGTATTCATTCAGGTAATTATCAGCATTTTGGGGGGGACACATAATTGGTGCCACTTGGCATTAGGGACACAAGAATAATAAAAATATAATCACTCTTAAATATTTAGAACTATGCTATCATTTCCCACATATTCTCTTAAAGCCTCCTCATATGAACTCTAGTAAGTAGATATGGTTATCATATCATACTGCCAGATGAAGGAAAGAAGGCTCAGATGGTTAACTAACTGAGTTCTGCCACTTTCAAGTTCTGACGTTAGATGATTCTTTCTGATTTTAACACCAGTGTTTTTATTATGACATGCGTATATCAGGGGTTCATAACGCATTTTGGGGAGAAGATTGTAAATCTATAATTAAATATAATAATTGACATAAAGTGTTTTAATAGAAATTACAAAGCGCTGGTGGGGCTAATGAATTTCTCAGCCAGAGAAGGCAGCAGTGTGGAGGTGATGTTCCCATTGGGCCTTAAATGAGCAATAGTTTGTAAAGGAAGTGCTCTTCTGTCTTGTGTATTAACATAAGTTTAAATTCTCAACAAATGATCAGTTGGGAAAAAAAATGTGTTCGATGTATGCAGCTTACCTTACACGGTCCATCACCTCTATGTGTCCTTGGGACTTCCTTTCTGCACAAAACTTGACTGCTACACCTGGGTTCATGTTCATGGTTAAACTGAGGGTCCATTTGTTCCCAATGAACAGTACAAATATTCTGCTGCAAACCTTGAATATAGAACTGTCGCAAAGTTAAGGTAAAGCTGTCAAACATCTTCTCTTCTGAAGTCTAGAGGACACTTTTAGCAATGTGTTAGTGTAACTGTGTAATTCATGTCTGTGGTGCAATCAAAAATATTTCATATTTCCTGCTGGTACTAGAGAAATTTGTGGATGTAATATATGGGCAAACATTCCACATATGAAGGAATATTCAGCATCCTAAGGTGGAATTTATGATTGACTCTTAAGACAGCACCATCTTCACAAGTATTTCCTCTCCTTTTCATTATATCTTTTCACTAATCTCTCTTCCTCTAAGTTACCAAAACACAGCTTGCAAGTATCTGTACTTTCTGCTTCCTTCCTCAGATATTTTTCTAATTATTTCCTCAGACAATGTTGCAAATGTCTGTCCTGGGCTCCTTGACAGCAGCTCATTTTGTTAGCTCAGGGTTTGGGAGGCCTAAAGCCTGGAATTATAGCTCCACAGTTTACCACCATGCAAACTCTTTAATACTAGGTTCCCCATCTGTAAAATGGGGTGATGATAACACTGATTTCATTGAGTTGGTGTAACATCGAATAAGATGATGTTTATAGAAGGCTGATAATCATTTCTGGTACCTAGGGAGATTTCCAGAAAATGTTAGTTATTATGATATTTTCCAGCACAGTTCTGGGCACATAGTAAATGCTTGAATATGTTTGGTAAACAACAGAAGAAGATGCAAGTTATGGGGAGAATGAGTCTAGAGGATCCACAGTTAGTGGCAGAGCTGAACTGTGGCCCACCTCTTTTAAACCAAGGGCGTTTGTTTTTTCTAGCTGGTTAAACTTTTTTCTTTTATAATTGCCTTTTGTCCACATTTTAATCTTTGAAAAGATATTTGTATTATTTGTATTTGCTTCTCTTTCTATTTTTTTTATGCTCCTAAATGCCTCCTACTTCCAAAAAAGTTTCATAAAAAGCCACAAAATATAGTATTGATAATCACTTAACAGATACTGAAAAGTAATAATGAAAAATAAAGCAAGAGGGGATGGGGAATTATATCCAAAGCTATAAAGTGAGGCCAGGGAAAGTGCTTGAGCTGTGTGCTTGGTTCTGTGCTTCCTAGCAGTCAGGCACAAGGGCATGTGTGCCCAGAGGACATCCTCTAGCTTTGAGCCCCCAGAGGTCTATTGGAGCTCCTCCTGAAATTCTGGTGAGGTATCCCTCACTGGTATTTCCACATTCCCTCTTGAAATGTTTAACACACCTAAAAGAGCAAACTCAAAGCCTGGGCAGCTGTCTGACAGTCCCTCAGCTGCCGAGACCCTGGTAAGCAGTGATGGTAAGACCCTGGTAAGCATATTTACTTTTCACCTGAGGAGCTTATGAGTGAGAATGCAGCTGGACCACAACACCATTAGCCCATGTTCCATCCAGCTGCTACCCCAAATGATAAGTTGGAGAGCAGCCTGTCTGATGTTTGAGCTGGGCATCCTTTAGACAGGCTGCAGATAGTCTGTGGTTTAGCCTGTCAGATCAATCACTGCTTGCACTTTACAAGCAATGGTCCAACCAAAGACACCTTTATTACTATACTTCATAACTACACTTTACCCTCCCAGCTTCAGCATGATCACAAATAATTATAATTAGAAACTAGCAGGGCAGCATGTAGATGCTATGATCCAGTTGTGTGTCCTGCCAACTGCAAAGTGGACCCCCCTAACTCTAAGTCAGCGCAGAGAGTGGTAACTGGCATAGCTATTTTTTTCCTTCTAATATATATTTATTATTATTATATATATATTTATTTTTCTATTATTAATATACAATTACATGAGCAATATGGTTACTAAACTCCCCCTATTATCAAGTCCCCACCATATATACCCCATTGCAGTCACTGTCCATCAGCGTAGAAGGATGTTATAGAATCACTACTTGTCTTCTCTGTGTTATACTGCCTTCCCCGTATCCCCCCACCCCACCCCCACACCCACTACATTATGTGTGCTAATTGTAATAGCCCTTTTCCCCTTCTCCCTCCCTTCACACCCATCTTCCCCAGTCCCTTTCCCTTTGGTAACTGTTAGTCCTTTCTTGGGTTCTGTGAGTCTGCTGCTGTTGTGTTCCTTCAGTTTTTCCTTTGTTCTTCTACTCCACATATAAGTGAAATCATTTGGTACTTGTCTTTCTCCACCTGGCTTATTTCACTGAGCATAATACCCTCTAGCTCCATCCATGTTGTTGCAAATGGTAGCATTTGTTTTCGTCTTATGGCTGAATAATATTCCATTGTGTATATATACCACATCTTCTTTATCCATTCATCTACTGATGGACACTTAGGTTGCTGCCACATCTTGGCTATTGTAAATAGTGCTGTGATAAACTAGGGGTGCATATGTCTTTTTCAAACTGGGCTGCTGCATTCTTAGGGTAAATTCCTAGGAGTGGGATTCTTGGGTCAAATGGTATTTCTATTTTGAGTTTTTTGAGGAACCTCCATACTGCTTTCTACAATGGTTGAACTAATTTGCATTCCCACCAGCAGTGTAGGAGGGCTCCCCTTTCTCCACATCCTCGTCAACATTTGTTGTTGTTTGCCTTTTGGATGTTAGCCATCCTAACTGGTGTGAGGTGGTATCTCATTGTGGTTTTAATTTGCATTTCTCTGATGACTAGTGATGTGGAGCATCTTTTCATGTGCCTGTTGGCCATCTGAATTTCTTCTTTGGAGAAGTGTCTGTTCAACTCTTCTGCCCAGTTTTTAATTGGCTTATTTTCTTTTTGTTTGTTGAGGTGCGTGAGCTCTTTATATAATTTGGATGTCAACCCCTTGTTGGATATGTCATTTATGAATATATTTTCCCATACTGTAGGAAGTCTTTTTGTTCTACTGATGGTATCCCTTGCTGTACAGAAGCTTTTTAATTTTATATAGTCCCACTTGTTCATTTTTGCTTTTGTTTCCCTTGCCTGGGGAGACATGTTCATGAGGAAGTTGCTCATGTTTATATCCAAGAGATTTTTGCCTATATTTTTTTCTAAAAGTTTTTTGGTTTCATGACTTACATTCAGGTCTTTGATCCATTTTGAATTTACTTTGGTGTATGGTGTTAGACAGTAATCCAGTTTCATTCTCTTACATGTAGCTGTCAAGTTTTGCCAACACCAGCTGTTGAGGAGGCTGTCATTTCCCCATTGTATATCCATGGCTCCTTTACCATATATTAATTGACCATATATGCTTGGGTTTATATCTGGGCTCTCTATTCTGTTCCACTGGTCTATGGGTCTGTTCTTGTGCCAGTACCAAATTGTCTTGATTACTGTGGCTTTGTAGTAGAGCTTGAAGTCAGTAGCGTAATTCCCCCTGCTTTATTCTTCCTTCTCAGGATTGCTTTGGCTATTGGGGCTCTTTTGTGGTTCCATATGAATTTTAGAACTATTTTCTCTAGTTCATTGAAGAATGCTGTTGGTAATTTGATAGGGATTGCATTGAATCTGTAGATTGCTTTAGGCAGGATGGCCATTTTGACAATATTAATTCTTCCTAGCCAAGAGCATTTGATGAATTTCCGTTTATTAGTGTCCTCTTCAATTTCTCTTTAGAGTGTCTTGTAGTTTTCAGGGTATAGGTTTTTCACTTCCTTGGTTAGGTTTATTCCTAGGTATTTTATTCATTTGGATGTCATTGTGAATGGAATTGTTTTTCTGATTTCTTGTTCTGCTAATTCATCATTAGTGTATAGGAATGCAACAGATTTCTCTGTATTAATTTTGTATCCCGCAACTTTGCTGAATTCAGATATTAGATCTAATAGTTTTGGAGTGGATTCTTTAGGGTTTTTTATGTACAATATCATGTCATCTGCAAACAAGGACAGTTTGAGTTTTTCCTTACTGATCTGGATGCCTTTTATTTCTTTGTGTTGTCTGATTGCTGTGGCTAGGACCTCCAGTACTGTGTTGAATAAAAGTGGGGAGAGTGGGCATCCTTGTCTTGTTCCTGATCTTAAAGGAAAAGCTTTCAGCTTCTGTCTGTTAAGTGTAATGTTGGCTGTGGGTTTGTCATATATGGCCTTTATTATGTTGAGGTACTTGCCCTCTATACCTATTTTGTTGAGAGTTTTTATCATGAATGGATGTTGAATTTTGTCAAATGCTTTTCCAGCATCTATGGAGATGATCATGTGGTTTTTTTCCTTCTTTTTGTTGATGTGGTGGATGATGTTGATGGATTTTCTAATGTTGTACCATCCTTGCATCCCTGGGATGAATCCTATTAATTATGATGGATGGTCTTTTCTGATGTATTTTTGAATTTGATTTGGTAATATTTTGTTGAGCATTTTTACATCTTTGTTCATCAGGGATATTGGTCTGTAATTTTCTTTTTTTGTGGTGTCTTTGCCTGGTTTTGGTATTAGAGTGATGCTGGCCTTGTAGAATGAGTTTGGGAGTATTCTCTCCTCTTCTACTTTTTGGAAAACTTTAATGAGGGTGGGTATTAGGTCTTCACTAAATGTTTGATAAAATTCAGCAGTGAAACCATCTGGACCAGGAGTTTTGTTCTTAGATAGTTTTTTGATTACCAATTCAATTTCTTTGCTGGTAATTGGTCTATTCAGATTTTCTGTTTCTTCCTGAGTCAGCCTTGGGGCATAGCTATTTTTATTAGAAGTCTGGTGGACAAATCTGATTTGCACAAAAACAGCTCTTTTTAAACGTAAGGAATAATAAGGTATTTTAAATTAATAGCTTAATAAAATTAATGAATAATTAATAAAAGTAAAATGCTATGAAATCTGTGGTTGTAGAAAGACTACTTTGAGCTGCAGGGCATCAAGGAAGGCTTCACACTGCAAGTTGAATTTATTTGGTTCTTAAGAAATGTTCTAGTAGGCTGCATGGTAGACCCAAAAGATGTGTGCATGTGCTAATCCCTAGAACCTATGAATATTATCTTATTTATTAAAATAGTGGATAATACCTTATATGGCAATAGATGTGATTAAGTGAAGGATTTTGAAAGGAGAAACTAATTCTGGATTATCAGAGTGGGCCCTAGTCAATCCAATAACATGTATTTTTATAAGAATGAGGCAGAGGAAGATGTGATAGATGAGGGGGGTGATGTGACTGCAGAGGCAGAGATTGGAGTAATATGGATGCCACCGAAGGTATGGATAACCACCAGAAGCTGGAGGAGATTCCCCTGCCACCTTCAGAGGGAGTGCAATCTGCTGACACTTTGATCTTAGACTTCTAGCCTTCAGAACTGTGATGGAATAAATTTCTGTTGTTTCAAGCTATCTAGTTCATGGTAATTTGTTACAGCTGCCATAGGAAACCAATACAGATGGGTAGGATTTTAATATATGCAGTTACAGAAAAAGGGCCACTAATGCAGGGGGGACAATGTGAACAAAAGCACGAAACAGAGCACTTTTAGACAAATTTATTTAAATGTGTCCGGAGCACAAAAACATAATAAATTAGCCAACATTTATTGAGCACTGCCTATGTGCCATGACTTGTGCCAAGTAATCTCTATCTAGTTTCTCATTTAATTTCCACAGCTACCCCATGAGACAAACATTTTCTCATTTCCATTTTACACATATAGAAACTGAGGCACTGAGAGGTTGAATTATATGTCCAAGGTCACTAAGCTAGGAGGGTTTGAGCTGGAATTCTGACTCTCTCTGCCTGTCCATACTCTAAACCTCTGTGCCATCTGTACTACTCATGAATGAGTGGAAATCCCTCCGCTGCTCCAGCTGCACCTTATACTCATCTTTTAGAGCACTTCTCACAATATATTATTATTTGGTTTCATTTTACTGTTTCTCCTACAAGACTACAAAGTCTTTGAGAGAATAGCCATATCTTCCCCGACTGCCAGTGACTCCCCAGGCTCGGCATATAGTGAATTGTAAGTATTTACTGAACTGGATTGTGAAGCCCTATAAAAGGGTGCAGGACATGGCCAGAAGGCTTTACTGTGTATCTCTTAATTTGAGTGCGGTCAGGAGATATTAAGGCCTTCTTCTACTCCATGTTCATATCACAAAAGGATTTCCCCCTCTTTGAGGGAAATCTGTGATATGCATGAGGGCGGGGTAGGTTCAGTCCAGTAGTTTCCATATGAAAGGGCTACTCTAGCCAGGTCCTCTGTGTCCAAATAACACCACTGGCAGAGAGTCTAAATTCCTTCTGCTGCTGTGTAGCTCTCCACAAAAGAAGGACGCATTGCAGTCCTGCTCCAAAATGCTCCTGAGACATTGAAGGACACCAGAATGCACCACAGATGGCAGAGCTGCTTTGTCTTTTGGAACAATGATCCCCCAATGGGAATTTTTTTAAGGAAACAAACCAGTCTCTTTTCGCTTCATAGCCAGGGTTTCCTAAGGAATAGATTTCCAGTTCATACCACTCCAGTTGGGGCAGAACTAGAGATGCTACCTCTACTGTGGAATGCAGCTCTTGCTTTACACACCCGGTGGAAGCCCGGCCTGAGAAGTGCAGGTCTGCAGAGAGGGGCTGTGGTCTGGAGCAGCAGCCAGGAGGAGCACGCCCTGCAGAGAGTATGCCGGCCCGGATGACAGAGTCACGCCCACCACAGCGGCAGGCTGATCGGTAAAAGGGTTGCACGGCGCACGCTAGGAGAAAAGTATATTAGATTTTGAAGTGAAGCATCATGAAAAAAGGGTAATATAAGAGAGTGCAAGGTGGAAAGAAATACCCTAAGGATTTGCATGGAGGGGCACCAATCCCTAAACAAGTGTTTGTATTATAAACCTGGCAACCATCTACAATGTGTGTGCTCACATATGCACACAGGTGCACATGCACACAAGCACAGCAGAACATGAGGACAGACGGGAGATGAACACAAAAGAAGAGAGAAAAAATTACCCAGTTAAAAGGATGGGTCTGATTCTAGTTTATGTACTTTCAGACCCAGAAACCTCCAATGTTTCCCCTTTTTAAAAGATTTTAAAAATCTTAATTCTCCAAACTTTCTGTATTCCAACTCTTCCCTACGGTTTGTGTCTATCCTCCACTACATCAGCCCGTGCCTGTGCACACAGCTTACACTTCACAGAGCAGAACTCGTTCACAGTCCCATTTTCTGCCTCGGAATCTTCACTTGGTGTCTCCTCAACATGGATATTCAGTTTTATTTCTTCCTTTCAGAACTTCCCTCTGTAAAGCCTAACATAAGCCAACATCATTGATTCATTTGTGCTTTCATTTCTTTGAACAATATTTGTTGAGAACTTTTTCTGACAGCACAGAAAACCTTTACTGTCTCTTCCTGTTATTTTTCTATCTGTCTCGGTTACCCTAGCTGACTGACTGTGATGGCTGCAGCTTTGTTTGTTTTGCATAAATGATGCCCTGGCTGGAGCCTATTTGTGTGAGAATATTTTGCCATTTAAAATTAAACTCACAAAGTATATTTGCAATTAATCAAAATGTTTAACTGTTTGGTAGAATTTGCGAGGGTTTATGCACAATGTGGGACTTGAATCTTTGGGAAAAATTCTCACTTTCTTGCTATTCAACCCACCTAAGCTATTCCATCTGTCTGGAATAATGCTCCCTGACACCAACACCATGCATCCTATTCCCCTAGTTGACACTTATTTATCTTTTATAAGACCTATTCCCTACTCCCTGCCCAAATCTGAGGTTTTGTTTATATAGCTTCTATATATTCTCTAGTGTAGCATGTCTCACACTGCTTTTTCATTGCCTACTTATTTTTATCTAAACCCCATTAAACTGAAGATTCACAAAGGCAAGGATCATGTCTGTCTTGTACACCAATTCACACAATTGTCTAAACCAGGTAGCACTTAGAGAATAGTTGTTGAATACAGTTTAGTGGAGTCTCATTAAGGAAACTAACAGGATACCTATGCTATAAAAATATGTTCTTGAATAATATTGGTACTTTCTCACTTAATATCACTAAACTGGTTACCTAGAGAAAATTCAGTCACCCTTCTGGAGTCTGTTGTATTTTCACCTAATTGACTTAAGAGAAAGAGGAAATACCCTGCAAAAAGAAAAGCTCCACCTGTTTCCAGGGACCATTCCCAGGCCTGAAGTGCCTCACAAAGGCTGGGATTGGCAAGCCTGCCACCCTTAGTAAAATAACAGTAATCTGTACTTGTGGAGTGTGTGGATAAAATGAGGGTTCTTGTGGCCAGGATTCTCACCTGGCCCTGGTTGGCTAGCTCACTACACACGTGTGGGCAATGCGTTGTTGTTGACCCTATATAAGGCACTCTACCCAGTGCTCTGGGTGACACGGTGGCACAGCTACAAGGCTGCAGGATAGCAGAGCAGAGGCTGGAGTGGTGGCAGCGCCAAGGACAGAGGCCCAGAGGCAGGGATGGCTTGCTGCGTGCAGACTCGCTCTGAGTGGACAAGATTTTAGTGATTGACCTGCCACCATGGAAATAAAGTTGGGTATAACCCTTTCACCCCAAGAATGTTTTACTGTTATTTCTTTGGTCACGATGAATCCATGGTGAGCTTGCCCGGTGCTGAAACCCATTGGCAAGACAAGTAAGTGCCTTTGATGTGACAGCAGCTTTTCATATACATTATTTTTCTTTTTATGATCAGAACTACCCTATAAAGCAGCAGCATCCTCATTCCTTTATGTGAGGAAGCTGAGCTCAGCGTACATAACTTGCCCCAGGATTCCAGTGTTAGTAAGTCACAGAATGAAAATTCAATCAGAGCTGTTCTTATTCCACAGTCTTTGCTCTTTGGAGTTCACTGCAGGGGCTCTTGAAAGGCTTCCCTCTACCTGCAGGCTAGGAATGGAGCAGAGCCTGGGAAAATTTGCCTAAGTAGATTCAGGGAATACTGAGTTGCTCCTAGTAACAGAATGCTGGAAAAATAAGTCTATCTACTTCAACATCCTTGTTCAAAAATAAATTGGCACTTCTGCAAACCCACTCTTTTGGTGAGGATAAAGAATAAATGATTTTTGAGAAACTTTAAAGGCAGATGAAAATCTTTTACTTCAAATTCTGTATTCACCAACACCCACTTAGCAACCAGCTCTGAAACCCGATGAAGGGCCCATCAGGGCCGCAAGCAGAGCCACTGCAAACAGCTGTTCATTATGAGCTCCAAAGTGTCTGTGATATTAAAATAAATCCTTGTCTCTTTGAACCATGACAGATTCGGTCATCCAAGAGATGGCTCCTGAGATACATCTCAACAAGCTGCATGAAGAAACAGAGTTTCCTGATAGAGCTGGTACCAAATGGGAAACTTCTTCTTATTCTAAGGTATATTATGCTAAATGACCACTGATTTTTTATTGATTCTCAGTGTTATAAGTCAGAAAGTCCTGGGTACATAATCCTCACTGATCTTGTGGTGGGTCCTTGGAAATGACAGCTAAAGACAGCAGCTGGCTTAGTGGAAGAGTGAAATGAAGGCAGCAATACCTCTTCTGTTGCATTGTTCATATAGCAGGCCCATTCACTAATGGCCATGCAGGACTGTGGATAAAATGAAGGTTCCTGTGGCCAGGATTCTCACCTGGCCCTGGTCGGCTAGCTCATTACACATGTGTGGGCAATGCATCGTTATTGACTATATAAAGAGCCCTGCCCAGTGCTCTGGGTGACACGGTGGCATGGCTGCAAGGCTGCTGGAGAACAGGGCAGAGGCTGGGGAGATGGCAGCCACTTTGAGAGTCAAAGTCTTAGCAATACTACAAGTATGAAGTTATGTGAACAGGGCAATAATTTTTTAGGTATTTTATTCCCATAGCTTAAGGCTTTAAATTCAGAATTTGAGAAAGATAGGGTCATGTCCATGACAATTTCAGCTCCCTTGCTCTGTAAGAGTACGTACCACATCTCACCTCAAAAATATCTGTGGTTTATGGAAATGGGTGACTAAATCATTCAGCTCATTTAGGGGAACTTCCAGAAACTTACATAAACTCATTTCTTTGATTTAATTTTGTAGACAATTTATTCATCTGGTTTATGCACTTTTAAAATCTGCAAAAAACATGTAATAAAAGTATCTTTCCCATCTGTCACCCACCCTCCCAATTCCCAACCTCTGCCACCTAGGCAGCTGCTGTTTTTAGTTTCTTGTGTATCCTTGAATTGCTTATGCACATAACAGGCACATGAAAGATCTTTCCCTATTTATACTCATGTTATGAAAAATAGTACTGTTCTGCACTTTGCTCTTTTCTTCTTTAACTTAATAATATATCTTGGAAATCATTCTATACCAGTGTGTGAAGAGTGCCTCATTCTATATCACAGCTGCATAGTATGTCTTTATAGGCTTTACCATATTTACTGAACCATTCCCAGCTGATGGACAATGTGATTGCTCCTTATTTTTTAATATGACAAATTATGCTGAAAATTTGTACCTGTATGTGCAGGAATATCTGTAGAAAGTATTTGTAAAAGTGAAATTGCTAGGTCAAAAGGTATATTTAATTGTAGTTTTGATAGATATAACCTAGTTGCCCTTTATAGGTATTTTAAGCAATGAAAGTTCCCTAGCATGGCATGAGGATTCTTGTTTCCCCCAGCATCTACGAGAGAATATTATTTTTTCCATGTTCTTTCCATTTTGATCGCTGAAAATTAGATCACAATGTAATTTTCATTTGTATGTTTTTGGGATGAGTGAGGAGCACCTTTTATTACTTAAAGGCCATTTGTGTTCCTTTTCTGTAAACTGATTGTTCATATCCTTTGCTTGTTTTTTTACATCTTTTTTATATGAATTGCATGCCAATTAAATACATCTTGCCCAGTTTTTCTTCCTTCTTCCCTCCCTCTCTCCATTCATTCCCTCCTCCTTTCATTTCTTTCCTTACAGTTTTTTTTTGCTATTTAGAAGTTTTTTTTAAATAATTTATTTTGGTATCATTAATCTACAATTACATGTGGAATATTATGGTTATTAAACTACCCCCTTCATCAGGTTCCCCCCACCAACCCCATTACAGTCACTGTCCATCAGCGTAGTGAGATGCTATAGAATCACTACTTGTCTTCTCTGAGTTGTCCAGCCCTCCCTGCGCCCCCGCCAACACTATGTCTGCTAATCGTAATGCCCCTTTTTCCCCCTTGTCCCTCCCTTCCCACCCATCCTCCTCAGTTCCTTTCCCTTTGGTAACTATTAGACCATTCTTGGATTCTGTAAGTTTGCTGCTGTTTTGTTCCTTCAGTTTTTCTTTGTTTTTATACTCCACAGGTGAGTGAAATCATTTGATACTTGTCTCTTTCGGCTTGGCTTATTTCACTGAGCATAATACCCTCTAGCTCCATCCATGTTGTTCAAATGGTAGGATTTGTTTTCTTCTTATGGCTGAATAATATTCCATTGTGTATATGTACCACCTCTTCTTTATTCATTCATCTACTGATGGACACTTAGGTTGCTTCCATTTCTTGGCTATTGTAAATAGTGCTGCGGTAAACATAGGGGTGCACCTGTCTTTTTCATATTGGGCTGCTGCATTCTTAGGGTAAATTCCTAGGAGTGGGATTCCTGAGTCAAATGGTATTTCTATTTTGAGTGTTTTGAGGAACCTCCATACTGCTTTCTACAATGGTTGAACTAATTTGCATTCCCACCAGCAGTGTAGGAGGGTTCCCTTTTCTCCACATCCTCGCCAACATTTGTTGTTGTTTGTGTTTTGGATGTTGGCCATCCTCACTGGTGTGAGATGATATCTCATTGTGGTTTTAATCTGCATTTCTCTGATGATTAGCGATGTGGAGCATCTTCTCATGTGCCTGTTGGCCATCTGAATTTCTTGTTTAGAGAAGTGTCTGTTCATGTCCTCTGCCCATTTCTTAATTGGATTATTTGCTTTTTGTTTGTTGAGGTGCGTGAGTTCTTTATATATTTTAGATGTCAAGCCCTTATCAGATATGTCATTTATGAATATATTCTCCCATACTGTAGGATGTCTTTTTGTTCTACTGATGGTGTCCTTTGCTGTACAGAAGCTTTATAGTTTGATATAGTCCCACGTGTTCATTTTTGCTTTTGTTTCCCTTGCCCAGGGAGATATGTTCATGAAGAAGTTGCTCATGTTTATGTCCAAGAGATTTTTGCCTATGTTTTTTCTAAGAGCTTTATGGTTTCATGACTTACATTCAGTCTTTGATCCATTTTGAGTTTACTTTTGTGTATGGGGTTAGACAGTAATCCCGTTTCATTCTCTTACATGGAGCTGTCCAGTTTTGCCAACACCAGCTGCTGAAGAGGCTTTCATCTCCCCATTGTATATCCAAGGCTCCTTTATCATATATTACTTGACTGTATATGTTTGGATTTTCTATTGTGTTCTACTGGTCTGTGGGTCTGTTTTTGTGCCAGTACCAAATTGTCTTGATTACTGTGGCTTTGTAGTAGAGCTTGAAGTCAGGGCGTGTAATTCCCCCTGTTTTATTCCTCCTTCTCAGGATTGCTTTGGCTAGTCATGGTCTTTTGTGATTCCATATGAATTTTAGAATTATTTGTTCCAGTTCATTGAAGAAAAGAAGTTTTTAAAAAATAATTTCTAGATTTCTAGTCATAATCAGGAAGCATTTTCCTCTGCAAGATAATAAATGAATTTCCCCCATTTTTTCCCCAGTTTTTCTAGGATTTTTATTTACATTTAAATCTTTGATCCAATTGTAATTTATTCTGTTGTGTGTTATCATATATTCATTCAACTTATTCCCCCACCCCCAAAAGGCTATCCATTTTTTCCATAACATTTCCTGAAGTTAGTCTTTTCCACAGTGATCTGAGAGGCCATCTTTATCATACATAAATTCACTTATGTATTTGTGTTCACTTTTGGTCTTTTAATTCTTTCTGATTTGTCTGTTCATGTGTCAGAATCATGCTGTTTTTTATTATCATGGCTTAATCAACTTATTGTTGAACTTAGTCTCCCTCATGCTTTTTAAGTTGTTCCAGTATTTTCTTTCATTTTTTTTTTTAGTTATCTGTATTACCAACCTGTTTAATTCCTCTCTTTCTCTGTTCCAAAGACAACAACAATAAAGCAAGCATGGTATTGTTGATCTTGTTAAATGTATAAGAAACTTTGCTTCAGGAAACTAAACTTCATCATGTTTAGTCTTCTGATTCACTCCGAGGAATGTGGTTTGCCTTCGCTTGATTTTTCTTTTGTGTGCTTTAGTAGCAACTTAAAATCTTCTTCACATAGGTTCTGCATATTTCTTGTTTTTTTTCTCTAGTGTTGTTTTTTTTTGGTATTTTAAGTGGGATCTTCTTTTATATCTTCTAATAGTTTGCATGGATAATAGCTTTTGGTTTCTGTACATCATTTTTTTACTCTTCCGTCTTTCTGAAAACTCTCAATAGTTGTAGTAGTTTTTCAGATGATTCTCTTGGATTATTTTCTATGTGTACCATCATATCATCTGGTTATAATTCCTTCTACTTGCCTAGGTGCCTTGGCTGTTTCCTCTAGCACAGTGTTAAATGAGACTTAAGATAATAGGCATTATGTGTTTATTTTTGGGCATTGTGTTAGTTTTATCCACAGTTTCTGATATGTATTGATTTCAATAATTTTCTTTTCTAAAGATTCTTAAATTTTTGTTTTATTTCCAGTTTGAACCAAAAGTTGCTTGACACAGGATTTTAAAAAGTATCAATGCTATTTAATTTTATTATTTAAAATTTTTTCATCAGACTGGTTTACAGTTTCATGAGTTTTAAAACATTTCTGGTTTCTTATAACCACCACACAATCATCCCCCAAACACTCTCACGTTACCTCTTTATAGTGACGCCTCCATCCCACCCATAACCCATGGCAATCACTGATCCATTTTCCATTGCTATTGCTTTATCTTTCTTATAATGTCAAACAAGTGAAATCATACCTGTGTAATCCTTTGAAACTTGTTTCTCTCACTAAGTATAATGTCTTTGAGATTCATCCAAGCTATTATCTGAATCACTAGTTTGTTCCTTTTGACAGCTGAGTAGTATTCTGTTGCCTGGATATACCAAGTCTTTATCCATTCACGTACAGGACAATTTGATTGTTTGAAGGCATTGGCTATCACAAATAAATTCGCTCAGACATTAGAGTTTTACATGAATATAAGTTTGCATTTCTCAAGGGTAAATACCCAAGCAAGGAAATTGCTGAGTTATATGGTATGTTTAGCTTTATAAGAAATTGCCTGTATTAGTTACAGTTCACGAGAAAACAGAACCAACAGGACGTGTGCATACACAAACATAAACACAGTGCGTATGTATATATATATATATATATATATATATATATATACACACACATACACATGTGTATGTATACACGTGTGTATGTCTGTATCTATATCTACCATCTATCATCTATCTATAGAGAGAATTATTTTAAAGAATTGACTCACATCTCATATGATTGTGGAGGCAGTGAGTCCAAAATTTGTTGGGATAGGCCAGCAGATAGGCCAGGGAAGAAATGTAGTTTGAATCCAAAGGCAATCTGCTCGCAGAATTTCTTCTTGCTCTGGGTAGGGCAGACCATGTTCTATTAAGGGTTTCAACTGATTGGATGAGGTACTCTGGCATTATGGAGAACAATCTGTTTTATTCAAAGCCTACCAACTTAAACATTAATACCTTCCACATAACATCCTCAAGGAAATAATCCAGAGTAATGTTTGACCAACTGTTTGGCACTAGGGCCCAGCCACATAGGGCCATAAATTAACCACCACACTACCATTTGTCACTTTGGCAGTATCATTTTGCATTCTCACCAAAAATGTATGAAAGCTTGTTCTGCATCCTTGTCAGAACTTGGTATTTTCAATATTTTTATTTTGGCAAATCTAACGAGTATAGTGATTAAAATGGGTTTTAATTGACAGTACGCTAATGTTAATGATTTTGAACTTTTTGAGTGATTGTTTGCCATTTTTATATCCTCTTTTGTGAAGTTGAGTACCTTTGCCGATTTTTTATAAGGCTGTTTTCTTACTATTGAGTTTTAAGAATTCTTTACATAGTCTGGATAAGGTTCATTGTTGGATATGTGAATTGCAAGTATTTTCACCCAGTCTGTGTCTTGCCATTCGTTTGTAAGTATCTTTGGCAGACTACAAGTTTTAGATTCTGGAAAAGCCAGTTAATCACTTTTTTTCTTTTATAGATTGTAATTTTGGTGCCATTTGAAAAAGTCTTTGCCTATCTCCAAGTCTCAAAGATTTTTTCCTATGATTTTGTTCTACAAGGTGTATAGTTTTATGTTTTGTATTTGGAACTATGATTTTAGTTAACCTTTATAAAATGTATGAGGTTTAGGTCAAAGTTAATTTCTTGTACATGGATGACAATTTGTTCCACACCATTTATTGACAAGATATTCCTTTCCGAAGTGAATTATTTTGTACCTTTGTCAAAGTGAAAATGGCCATATTTGTATGGGTATTTTCTCCCATTGATCTATGTGACCATCTCTTTGCCAATACCAAAAAATATACTGTCTTGTCTTGATTTGATTATTGTAACCTTTATAATAAGTCTTAATATCAGGTTGTATGATTTCTCTAATTTTGTTTTTCTTTTTCAGAATAGCTACCCTATTTCCTCTGTCTTTCCATATAAACCTATAGCTACCCTGTACCACATGTTCCAGCTATATTAGACGAATCCTTCTTTCAAGAAAGTACCTTGTTTTCCGATGCCTCTAGGCTTTTACTTCAAGGTACCTTCTTTGCTTAGAATGTCTTTCCCTGCCATCTACTATCAAAATCCCACCCAGGTTTTAAGACACAGATCAAATTCTATGAAGTCTTTTGCCCTGTGTTTGCACCTAATATGTAACACAGCATTGGGTGACATGAATCATAGTGTGGTGCACAGTAGGTGAGAGAAGCAGAGACCCACTGCTCTCCAGGACTTTCTGCCCGGCCGTCAGGAGCTGAAATGGAGCTTTGCCTTTGCTGAACTCCAGCCTGTTTTGTCTCACAAATACACTACTGATAAGATGAATGGACAGATGAAAATGCCTTCACAGATGCGTTTTCATTTCTGAGGACAACAAATATTCAAAATTGAAAATGGAGGTGAAAAGTGGCATTTTGGAACAATATATTCCTTTAAAGTGACAGGTGACAGTTTACCCCATGGAAGAGTTAGCATTTCCATAGCACTGTATCCATTCAAACTTCTTGAAGTACCCCAGGGTGAATAAGGTCAATACCAGATTTTTATTTATTTTTTTCCCCAAGAATGAAGCAGAGACAGAAAGTTGGATTTGCTTTCTCCACCTGTCAAAAGGGAAAAAGAAGGAAATTAGCCGGTTGTGAGTGTTCATTAACTAACAACCTCTATACCAGCTATTTCATATACTGCAGTTACTACACAGTAATCATTTGATTCTGTGCTTACTCCAACCTTTACAACCAAGATAGGTGTTGTTATCTGTATTTTATAGGTAAGGAAACTAAATTTAGGGGACTCACCTAGGGTTAGCCATTTAGGTAGAATGGAGCCTCTGCACACAGAGGGACACTTATGGACACATGCACGCGCACACACACACACAACCCATACATTAAAGAGGAGGCATAAATGACAGGCATATGATGTATGGAACATGTAAGAGGGACGCCATGTGCTGATATCATTGAACTCTAAGCACACTGTAAGTTGTTAAGAGCTCTTTCCTGTTTATATAATATCCTCAAGTTATTTAATGATGTAGATTATACTTGGGTTAATTTTGATCATTTATTTGTAAAACATTTTTGCTCATTTTATCCACTGTCATGACATTTCCTTGAAGGCAGTTTGGAACCGACATGGAAAGTGTAGCTCCCTCCAGTAGAGAAGCTAGTGTAGAAGGAATGTGGCTCAGAGGAATGTAGGCAACACAGAGAGGAGAGTAGGCCAGAGTGCTCCACAGCTGGGCACAGCTGGCTGAGACATTATTGCTCCCAGGGATTGATAAAGATATATTTGGTTTTTAGGAGTTTTTTTTTTTTACATTTTTAATACTTGGATTAAATTTGTTTTTTAATTCATAGAAATTAAGTTGGAGGCTAAGGGAAAACATTCTTTAAGAAGGCTAATGGTTGTCAGTTTAAAGTAGTGGAAAAATCTTACTCTCTCCTACTGCTGTTTATTGGTTAATGTGCACAATCTTTAATGGCTAATGGGGCCTACATGATAGGCACCCTACTTGTGTCCTTCACCTCCTCTCTTTCCCCTCTGTACTGCACACGCAGTGAGCTACTTTATGTACCTAAAAATGATTCCTGGTGTGCATTACTCCAATAACTACCACCTTTCATTTGTAAGACTAATTCCTATAATAATGGTAGGAATTTTATCAATTAGAAATTAATTCTGTTAACAGAATTCAATTAAGTAAGTAATCTCATTTAGTAAGAGAGGAACCATGCTTTGCAGAGCTTGACACAAACTTTTTTCAGTCTGGAACAGCCATGGATCTATTGGAACGATGTAGCATGGCTGGTCGTAGAAGCAGAAATTACTATGGAACTTCCAGTCGTGTTGGAGGCTGGAGTGTGGTTGGAGCCACACAGACATGGAAGCATATGATGACACATACACATAGAGAGCTTGATGTTGAGGTGAGGTTTTTTAAGTTAATATAACTGTACTGTGAGGTTGCAAAATGGGGAAGGACAGTGTAATGTATTTTAAGAAGTGTGCTGTACATAAACAATTAGACCATGTTGATGTTCTGTGAGAGTTGTAAGATTGGAACTCACTTTTAATTACTTTTCATCAATGTGCTGTGCTATGTTACTATGTCTGATTGTGATTCCATGAAGAAAATGGATCATGTCAGGTCCCAGCCTATGTTAAGATCATAATCCTACTCATTCTTCATGTTTCAGCAAGGTCACATTCTCTGGAAAGCTTTTTTTGACCTCTATGTTTGCATTAGGTTTATCTCCTGTACTCTATGTTTTCTATCATAGCATTTACCCAGTTACAATGTAAATGCTCCTTCAGTTGTCTGCTTCTTCCAGTATGCTGTAATTAATCTATACAGCCTAGGCCCATGTCTGTCTTGTTAATCATTGTATTCTAGCACTTAGCATCTGTAATGGCACACAGCACACATTCAAAGTATTCAGAGCAGGAAAAAAGGGAAAGAAAATGATTATATTGTGATTAAGTGATGTAGTATAATCACTTGACATTGGATGTCTTTTCTTTCTGTCTGTTGTACAGGTGATCATTTAGTAAATAGTATTTAATTTACTGTTATGGGCACCGGCATATAGCAAAAGTTGAGACCAACCATGTCCTTGCCCTACAGAAGCATACACTCTAGACACTGAATGAGAAAGAGTTAAAAGTTAATTGAATTCCTATTTGGTTGTTCAAAGTAAACTTTTTTTTTCATGGACTATTTATAATTTTGAAGGATATTACTTTTTCATATTATTTTTAGTACATGATGAACATCTAAAAATATGCCCATACCACCCAAGAGAAGTCCCAGCAATGTCTTGATGGCAATACTTAGGTCAAGGGAGCCTCTTGAAAGGAAATAGAAAGCTTTTCTGGGACGCACTTTGAAAACTAACTTCTTAACCACAGTGGGGCTTCCTCTGAAGCATTTATGGGAGTAAGGAAGAAAAGTCTGCAAGTGTGGGTGTGTGTGAATTGTATCAAGCTATGAGGAGAGTTTGGAGGTGAGGATAACAGTAGTTGAGGTACCTCAGAGAAGCTGACAACCTCACATGAGGAAATGTATTTGTTATCATGTCTTGGTTGCAAATTTCCTTATTCACAGGAGGGATGAATTCTTAGTCTTGTACTGCAGTTAGCTCAGGCACATGACCCCTACAGTCAGGGGCTGTGGCCCATTCATTTCTCAGTCCATCATGCTTTACTCCCAGTAGTTGCCCTAAAGTCTGGGCTCATAGAAGAAAGAACAAAGCAGATAATTCAAAACAAGAAATAATCAGAGGATTACTGATTTTTTTTCCTTTGGTGTTTTTGTCTTCCTTTTTATATTTGTCTTGAATAACTATTCAAATAGGTTTCTATTCCCATAATTGCAGCTTGATGCAGTGAAAAATTGAACTCATGTTCTTGACTCCATCCTATGTGACAGTGAATGTATATACCTTTGCTCAGTTAATCCTCACATCAGTCTTCTGCAGTAAATATTAAGTATGAGCCCCATTTTGTAGATAAAGAAACTCAGCTTCAGGGAGGAAGACAGACTTGCCCAAGGATATACAGTTAATAACACACAGAGCTGAAAGGCACACTGCAGTGTCTGGCTTTAAAGCCTGTGCTGTTCCTCCTGCGGGCGGCATCACCTAAGAATGCATGCTGGAACTCCAGTTCGCCATTTACCAGCAGGTACGTGAATCACTCTCTGTCTGAATCTGTTTACTCTGTTTAGTGGGGGATAACAAATCCACCTGATTAGTCATAGACACTTATTACTGACAGGTTTATAAACATTCTCAATAATCCTCATTACAACCTTGAAACAGGAATTAATATCCCCACTTGACAAATGAGGAAACCACATTACAGAGATATTAAGGAACTGGCCATCTACAACATAGATGGTAATGCCAGAGCTGAGATTTGAACCCAAATGTGTCTGATTCAAGCCAGTTCTTGTTCCACTAACCCAGGAGGCCAGACGGTAAATGTTTTGGCTTGCACATACAGATTATGGCTTTATTTATGCACTTAGTGTATGTTCATTTGTCTAACAAACATTTATAGAGTGATGACTATGTACACAACACTTTGCTAGACTTTGACCATTTAAGGTAAGAAGGACACAAGCCCTTCCTTTGAGGAGCTGGTGATTTAGAGGATTTAGGCATTTATATTAATTGCTGTAATGCCACCAGATAAAATTAATTGATTTATATGCATACCAGCTACAACAAAATTCATAAAGGAAGGAGTGATAAACTTTTGTGGCGAGAAGAGAAGAGAGAAGGGTTTCCAGGGAGGAAGTGATGTTTGAGTGGAGTCTTATGTGATGAATAGGAGCTCAGCAGGAGTATAACCATGGAGGGAGAATAGTGCAGTGTGAGGGAGCCAGAGACAGTCCAGGCAGAGGGAAGAGCCTGAATAAAGGGCAGGACATATAAAGGCATGTATGGTTTGATAGTTGCATGAGGTGTCTAGGGCCCACAGCAGTATCATGGCGCTTACCGAGTACTCGCTCCATACCAGACATGATGTGAATGCATTGCACGCACAGCCTCTTATGGTCCTTATGGTCAGGTAGGCCTCTGTTAGTGGCTGAATTGTTCCTTCCCCAATATTTATATGTTGAGGTCCTTTTAGAAAATAATTATTTTCTCTAATAGATGAAGGCTAATGTCTCCACTGTACCTAATTTCAACTGGGCGTATACATATTAATACTTTATTTACACACACACATACAAAGTATTAATCTCTTAACAGATAACAATAACTTTTTTTTAAAAGCAAAAAGTGAGTATGTTGAAAAGTCCACGGGTTAGACTGGCCTCATTCAAGTTTTATGTAAGAGCTCAAACGGTGGAAATAGGATTCGGTTCGTCCTGTGCTCCATCTCTCAGGCCTGCTTCCTCTGGGTTAGTTCACTTCTCTGGCAGACTTTCTTTCATCTGGAGGTGGGATGACTACAGGTGGTCCCAGCATTCCATTCAAGTTCAGATGTCCAAGTAGAATTCTCATTGGAATTTCAGAGGATCTGATTGGATTTTGTGCCCTTTAATGAACCAATCAGTTTTTTGAGGTCATATGATGTACTGATTCCCTTATACCTCAAGTAAGGCTCATGTGTTCTGCTTTGATTATGTTTGGGTCCCATATTCTCTATAAATTCAAGAAGGATTTATCTGCAAATATGTGCATCTGCAAGATGCCAGATGAAGAGTGCATGAATGTTGAGTAGTTTAAAAATACATGAATACATGCACATAATATCTGTTTCTATGTATACATATGTACAATTATAGGAAAATGCAATACAAACTAAGAAAAGTCTTGAAGATGCTCCCAATGCCATTTTGTTTGTGTGTGTGAGAGGAGCAAGTAGAAGAGAAGAAATTAGCTGAGCACACACTGGTGTTTTAGTATGGCAATTGCACTGTGCTAGGAAGATGATTTTCTACAGGGTGTTACGGGAATAAAGAATTATGAAGGGTTATTTTGTGGGATAATATTTTAAAATACTGTTCTGGAGACTCTTATTTAGAGCCAGCCAGCTGATAAGTATTAAATCGTATTAGTATTTACAGAGAAAATTTAATTAACTAGAAGTTTTAACAATTCCAATATAAGTAATTAAGCCTAGTATTAGGTAAGGATGGTTGATTGGGGGCAGAGATAGTGTATTTTCGATAAACGTGTATGTGTTTGTGTGTGTGGTTTAACCTAAGGCCACTGGTGACACTGTGTATATAACCCACAGAAGTGTTGTAAGTTTTATGAGGGCAGCTGGCAGGATGAGGGAAGTCCTTGCACACTCTCAGGTATTTGAAGAAATGCCCACAGCATATCCATATGGGAGAATTCTGTCTACAAATGGTCTGGCATAAAAGAAAATGGGGAAAATTGCACTCCATTTTTATTATTTTTTCTTCTGGATCTTTCTCTGCTGCCCATATTTGCCCATCATCCATTGTGTTTTGCCTCATTTCCTGCTTCTCCCCACCTTACGGTGGTCCTTCCTCTGATGGGATTCTCCATACCATTGCCAGTTCTAACGCATGGGTCTGTGCCACCAAGTCTAGCTCTGGAAGGGGCGTTGGCGCTGTTTGGCCAATCCTTTCATTTCACAGCTGCTGAGCAGAGTGAGGGGCAGAGCCTGGGACCTGCCAAGGGCCGTATAACCAGTTGGTGGGTGACTGGGAACGAGTCCAGGGCCTTGTTTCTGAGCCCTGTCACTCAATGCTCCCTCATGCCTCCCGTCACTGTTCTGCAGTCGCATACGCGTAAGCTCTCCAAGCTCCACTGTTCTCCGCTTTTCCCATGGTTACTTACCTCTCTCTTGCCTCCCAGCAGTGGACTCCTTGTTGTGACCAGTCTACCAGCTCCACCCTCTTCCTGCCCCTCAGCTTGGGCTTCACGTAGCAGTCATGGGGCAGCAGCAGCGGTGGTGGTAGTAGCAGTGACATACAGGTGACACACATGAGTGCCCATGGTGTGCCATTCATTAACCATGTGACCTCCATAACCTCATTTGATTCTCCTGCATTCTGTGAAGCAGGTACTATTGTTTTCCTTATTCTATAAATGAGACTCAGGGCAGTTAAGTAACCTGCTGAAGCCATCCTGTTAGTAGTTAGTGGAAGCATGATCTGACCCACTGTCTGGTTCTGAAGTTGGAGCTCTCTTGCCAGTCAGCGCTCTCTTGTCTGCTGTGCAGACGGCCCCACATTTCAGGCCACGGCAGTGCAGCTGGCATAGCTGAGGAGGCCTCAGTGGAAAATGGGTGTTTACCTTGAAGCGGGGTCTTGAGTGAGCTATTCTCTGCCTCCATATCATTGTTTGCAATTCTGGCCCCAGCTGGACTACTCAGCTCCGAATGTTAATTTCAACCCTGACATAGAAATTGGGGCAGAAAGGAAAGGATGACTGTGGTGAAGGAGAAGAGGAATAGGGAACAGGCATCCTTGCGGATGGGGAGGCAGGGGCCAGGTGGGAAGTAGAATGGTTTTAGTGAGAAACAAAAACATGAGCCTGACTTCCCTTGCATTTCTGACCCAACTGATGATCTTTGTGCCCTGTCATCGTCCCGCTCATTTTCTATTTCTTTACTGCGCTAGGATCTTAATGACAAAATATAATCTACTCGTCCAGTGTGAAATCTGAGTCACCACAAAACCTCACCAAATCCCTGTAACAGATCCTGCAGGCAGCTGGCAGTGATGACAGAAGGACCCTGAAGGGCAGCTGAGTTCGGGCCAGTAGGAAGTATTTGTAAGCTTGAGCTTACGATTTCCAATGAAGAAGAAATGTGCTGGCTGTAAGCAGCACAAGCATGTAATGACCCAGTCCCAATACACTTCAAAGTTGTTTTTATTGAACTCCAGCCATCTATCTAATTTGCTCTCCAGGGCATTCCCAGATAGTGAGTTTATGATACTTATTTTTAAAAAGATTGCTGTTTTCAATAGTTCAGATTTAATTTTTTTTCCTCAGTCTATTAGGTGTCACACAGTCATGGCACTTTTAAGACAATTGCCTTCGGCCAGCAAATTAAAAATAGAAGATTTAATAAGTGAAAACACTGACTCAAAGTAGGAACAAAATAGTTTTGTGTTAGCTGGAGGAGTTAAAAGACAAAAGATAACAGGAAATTCAATAGAGCTAGAGCTCATGAAGACTACGCAGAGGAATTAAGACAGGTGAAAGAGTTTCAGCAAAACTTTCTAAATCAGATTATGCTTACCCCAAACAAGGCAGTTCTTTTTGGTGAAGCTGAAAACAGTCAGCTTGAAGACCTGCATCTGAGCACTGAAATGTCTGGGGCTCACATTCCTTCGCTCACTTTGCTCTTGAGCTAAGAGCATATGCTTAGGATGCACTAAGGGGACAGTTTTAGTTGAATAGAGCAGGGCACTCTGCTTGAAGGTCATAGCCTTGACTGCCCTGGAGGCTTCCTGGAGAAGCAGTCTGGCCTTGTGGTGCTAAGTCTCTAAGCTCTGCCACTTCTTAGTTGTGTGACCTTGGGCAGGTTAGCCAACCTCTTGTTCCTCAGTTTCCTCATATATAAAATAAGGATAATCCTAATTCTCACCTCCAGATCTGCACCTGGAAAGGGCAAGCAAATACTTACCAAGGTACACAAATGTAATTAGTGATATACAGAGATAATCAATTTAATATTAGATTTAGAGCACACTCACTCTTTCAGTAGCACAGAAGGACACCTGAGTCTATCACTGAGTCAGCCAGAATCATCTAAGAATAAGGCTTTCCTGGGGAGCACACAGCATTATTATCATGTCTGTGAGCCATATTATCAGTTAGAAAACTGACTTCACAGCATATTTGGTGTGTGTGTGTGTGTGTGTGTATGTGCTGTTTGTTCAGAACCCCTATAGAGCTGGTCTCAGCTTTGCCTGTTTTTCCATGTTTAAATGAAAGGAGGATTCTTTTTTCAGAGCTCAATCTAAAAACTAAATTTAATTCTAAAAATTTAAGTAACATTTAACAAAATGCTGGCTTCAATTCACTGCACTGATTTTAAGTCCCACTTATGGGTCATAACCCACTGTTGAAAAGTCCTGATACTGATAATAATATCCAGTTACTCTAGGAAAACCCAGCCTCTGTGCACACAGCAGGTTCTGTACTTACTTTCCTGGTATAAAAAGCCTCTGATGATTTCTGGGCAGAACACAGCAACCTAGAAGCATAGGATTTAGCTCATGTGGTTACTCTGCATGTGCTTTCTGCTCATAAAAGGCTACTGGCTTCAGAGACCTTCTGTGGGACTGACCTCTCAGAGACGGGAATGACTAGCTTCCTTTTAAAGGAATAAGCAGGGAAATGAAAATTGTTTGGGCTACTGCTTGCTTCCTCTCTTGGCCAGCTGAAATTCCCGCCAGGAAGCTGGGTGTGGGACTGGAGTGTATGTATGGAGAGAATGATTGGAAAATGAATTAAGAGAGCTCCAAGGCTTGGTTACTCCAATTATTTGTAGTTAAGGCATCATTATGAGCAATTAATGAGCAGCCATATGGCACATCTCTAACTCTAACCAATAACTAGATATTCAGTAAGGCTGCTCACTTCACAGCCAGGTGGTAGTAAGTAATATGATCCCATTTGGGTGGCATTAAAAAGTGAAACAACAAAACAAAAAGCAACCACTTTCCACAGACACACACACACACACACACACACGCCTCCCTTCAACAATGTCCTGAATTATTTCATTTATTGGACAGAGTTATGACATGGATAGTTTGAGTTAAAACTAATATTTCCTTGGAATCTTTAATAAATCATTAGGATTCCTTGATGCAAGTTACCGATAATTTCTGGCTAAATTAAGCCACAAAGAGATCATTAGAAGGGTATAATGGTAGTTGACAAATAAAAAGAAGTCTAAAAATCACAGCAGTCAGAAAGGGCAGAGTCTGGAGCAGCTCCAACAGTCCCTCTGGATAAAAAAACTCTACCTCTGTGTGTGTGTGTGTGTGTGTGTGTGTGTGTGTGTGTGTGTGTGTGTGTGTGTGTGGTGCTGGATCATAAAAACTTGTGCATTTGTGTCTGGATTAAAAAAGAATGATCAAAAGTTTAGTTCAATCCAACTTATATTTCACTGAATGCCAATGTTATGTCAGGCATTTTTCTAGAGGCTCTGTGATATTATCAGTAGGTAAAACAGACAAAGTTCTCTGCCTTCATGGAGCTTACATTTAGTGTTTTTATAAATCCATCCTAAAGTGTGGCCTTAAGCAATGTTGATCATGGGGTAGTAAACTTCTTTGATATTCTTTTTTGGTGCAATGTTATTTAACTTAAATGTAAGATCATCTACCTTTGGTTAGCAGAAAACAAATATTCGATACAGAAGCATATGTGTATATATATGTTTATACTTTTAAATATATATATTACTTTTAGAAGGAGACAGGCTACCAAGCCATCCTAATTATTGAAAAATACATGGTAAACATATAACTGTTCTTGTATTTGGTTAAATGTTACACAAAAATAAACTGTGATCCTAACCATCACCATGTTCATAATCTACGGTTGTAAGGTTTATAATCCAATGACTTCAGTTTGCTTAAAACTGTTCTCTATACCTAACATAACACTTTTTGGAAACATTAACCAAAATGTTAATAAACATAACATTATTAAGTGACCTAACAGTACTCCCCAAAGTACTGATGGAATTAATACACTCAGTGGAACAATGACCACAGTATATCTCAAAGTTTGCAAATCCTGTATGGAGCCTGAACACAGGATCTTCATATGTGCTTTGGGAAACTCAAAAAAAAATTTTTTTTCACTAGCTTCAAAACTAGTAAGTTTTAGGAGGGATAACACAGTTTGAAGGGTAACTTTCACATAAAAATTCTTCATTAAAATCAAAACAAGCAACATAATGAAATAACAAAATTAACATAAGGCAACCTGCAAATTCATATTAAGTAGTTCAAGTATATGGTAAAAAGTATATTACAAATACTGGATTTAATTTAAATAAAAGAAGAATTCTTTCTCTTCCAGTGAATCATCAAAGGCTTCTTTTAAAACCAAGATAACCCACAGGACAGTTATATTTTGGAAATTTTATTTTGTGCCTTCTGCTTCCCCTCTTGTCGCTGTGAAGAGCTGAATGTCAGAAGAAAATGAGAGAGTCTTCTACATTTGGAAGCCTCTTCTCTCTCCTTTCTGGGTTTAGCAAAAAAGGATTCCCTATTTATTCATCAGACCTACACATGCAGCTGCGTGCAGGCGGTGGTGGTTCACCGCTGTTGTGGCTAATGCCACAGGGCCGAGCTCCTGCTGCTGGGCTGCAGGAAGAGGCCTTTAACGAACGGCTGCCAGAGTCCACGCTGTTTTCAGCTAGTCCAGAAGCAATGTTTAATGTAAACTCGGGACTTAGTTACCTCTAAGAAATATGGCAGGATTTCTCTTAGTCAGAACCAAATGGTAATAAATGTCATAATTAAACAAGGAAGTATATCACGGTGGACTTTTCAACGAACAACCTAGCCTTTTGTCTTAATTACATAGAATGGCAAGGGAATACTTCTTCAGAAATGGAAACATACTTCCCAGCCACCTTGATTTTTGTGAATCTATTATTTTTGCTGCCTAATGAGGATCTTTGGAGAAGTGGAGTACGGGTTGTGAATCACTGCAAAGCGTGAGCCGCCGTAATGACCGCCAGTAGCTCCTTCCATCCCATCCAACTGGGAAGCCAACCAATGAGTTCATTTGTTTGTCTCCACAAACAGCAAGGGGAGCATTATGTTTCCTAGTATGTTAGAATTTTTTTCTACTACTTGCAAACCAGGTGCTCAGACTGCATTTCCTCTCAGAGAGGTGGCATTCCTTCTGATATATTTGCGGTAGGAGGAACAGGCTCAAAATAATAAGCACACTCCCTCCCAGGCTTATGTAAATGATACCTTAATGTTAACTGTCTGCTCATGAAAGATGATTTGGGATCAGGTGCAGAAAGCACTGTGCTTCTAGAGTGAGAACAAAAAGCCTGTGAGTCCGGCTTTTGAGCTGGCGAAACCCTGAGACACCAGCTGCCATTGACCAAGTCGCTCCCCCCACTTCCATTTCTTATGGAGTTTCCACCCGTAAGCCCTTGAGATCACTTTGGTTGGGCACTTTGCATCTGGACCGTGGGAATTTGTATGGAGTTTCTTGAGTTATGGATTTGAAACAATAATGCGCTTCCGTAAACTAGGAAGGTGAAAAGGACAGGGCAGTATGGTGGCAAAAGCATGGAATCAGCAGTCAAAAGGCCTGAGTTTGACTCTGGACTTACTTGCTGAGTAATCATTTTAGAAATTATTTAACTTTTCTGAGATTATTTTCCTTATAACGACCATATTAAAAATTCCATTTTTTGGAAACAATAGGGCATTGTCGTTTACAATATGTTGCTGGTATTGGAATCTCATTCTCTGCAAACACGCAGATGTGGGACTTGTTACCTAACCTCCCTGAACCTCAGTTTCTTATTAGGTAGAATGATACTTTTAGGATTGTCTTGAAGTAATAAGTGAGAAAAGCCATACAAAATTTTAGCCATACATAGCTACTGTTATCATCGCTATTATTATTGTTATAATTATTATTCCATGAAAGTCAAATGGAATATTAGCTAAAAAGTGTCCTATAAACTCAAAAGTTTTGTATGCATAATTATCAAATAGTTATGTGGTATTGATGGAACAATTTAGTCCATTGTCATTTAAGCCTAAAGAAATCTGTTAAAAAGATAAAAATTTTAATTTTTAATAAATGGATCTTCATATTGCATTGCTAGGAGTATATTTTACTTATCCTTTTTATGAAGCTTATTTCAACAGGTTTTTAGTTTATGGTTTATGTTTAGAGAAATCATGTTATTTTTCCAGATAATGCCCACCTAGAATTTTACATAGGTAAAACCCTCAATCACCATTTTATTTAATAAGCAAATAAGTTAGAATTTACTATGTAAATCTTTGTCCTCAATGTCATAAAATTTAATTACCCAAATAAATACAATGACCTATCATTACAATCTCATCGTAATTTGGGGTAATAAAGATGAAGTTTCTATGTAACTGAAGGCTTACCATTTAACCAAACTTTTCAACTACTTTTGGAAAATAATCTTTCTACACTGTTTAACTTCTTTCTTTCTTGAAAGTATAGGTTCTAATGTGACATTTTCTCAGTGACCCAAAATGAGCATTATGAAATAAATAATTGTCTAATAGGGTAGGTTTTGTTTTTCTCTCTTTCATTGTAGCTGTCAACTGCCACTTCTGGGATTTGTGTGCTTGCTTTGTATGGCCACCTGCCTTCTAACTTACTGTCTCTAATCTGCTAAGCTGTGAGAACTTACAAGATAAGACACTTAGTCTTGCGTGTAAATGAAGAGAATATTCTCCTATTCCACAAAATATTAAACTTTTAGTACAAGGGATTTGAGCAGTTATTTCAGGATTTAGAGGTTTCTTTATTTCCTGGTTTTCAACTGTTCTGATAATGATTGACATTTCCAGAGAAAAATGATTTCCTGATACATAGGAACCAAGTGACAGAAGAGTTGAGGGTACAGATACTCTGTTAATGAAGGCAATTTTGAATTTCCTTATTATCTATAATTGATATGATTTAATGAATTTTCCTAAAATAATAATAATATCTAGTATTAGTGAAGTTACTATGTGCCTTTAAAAACTTTATGTATGTATTTTATTTAACTAATATTAAAAACTAATACATAAAGCTTATAGACAAGGTATTCTACTAAACTATACACAAATATGAACTTATTAAGTGCCATGAATAGTTACATGCAAATACTCATTACTTCTCAAAACTATTATTGTTCTTGATTAATAAATGGGGAAACTGAACCTCTGAAAAGTTCTATAATTTGCTTGAAGTGTCACAGCTATTGAGTGGTAGAGCCAGTACCTAAAGCCAAGGCTGTGCACCTCTAAGAATATGGTCTCATGCCATACACATTCCAGCAGACAGCCAGCAATCAAAATAGAGGCTGTTAATTCTGTGAATCTGAATCCAATATGATTCAGTCTAATGTTCGAGACCAAAAATGGGATGAACAAAACAAAATGGACTTTGAGAAACCATTTTAAAGAAAGAGGAGTGAATTTGGAAGTTTTTATTACGAGTACAAAGCACGAGTACAGAGTTCACCCTCCAATTTGCCTTGATCTAGCTTCTAATCTGGGCTGGTTTTCTCAATACTTAATGTGAATCGAGAGCACAGGCTCTGAAATCAGATGACTTGGTTCAAATCTAGTTTCTACTGTCTGAGCTTAGGGAATGTCAATCATCTGACAGGTTTCCTCATTTGTGAATTGGTACAAGAATAGTTCCTACCTCACAGGATTATTTTGAGCATCAAATGAAATAGTAGTTCTTAGCAAAGGGCATGGCATATGTTAATTGATGAATCAGTGCCTGTTATGATTATCACCATTTTGAAAATGCATTTCATGGGAAGCTGGCACTACAAGTGGCTCACTGAGAAAAAGGCTGTCAAATAAATGTGGCAAATAGTAATTTCTTTTGTTCTCTCATGGAGAGTCACAATGCATATTATCAGAGCAAAAACATTTTTAAAAGCCTGCTTTAGGAAACATGCTTGACTATATTCAGCTCAGTATTTCCCAAACTTGTTTGTCCAGACAAGTTGTGTAAATATGGTGTGTGCAGATGTGTGTGTGTGTGTGTAAAACATTTAGTTTATATAATTAATTTTTCATGGGACACACTGCTGGGAAGAGCTGCCCCTCAGTGAAATCCCTGAAATGGGAGTGACCGGAAATGGGTAGGGTGGAAGCTGATGTAGCAATTTCAGATCTCAATCACATCAGTAAGGCTCAGATATTGGCATGCCACCTCATGGGGCGAAGGAACTTGGATTACGTGAAGGAGACTTCATGTGTTACTAGGAGAGAGTCTTTGGTTTGACATTCTGAACTTGAATCATTACCACCCTCATCCCCTTCATCATGTCATCGTCATCCTCACTGCATCATCAGTACCACCGTATGTTCTGTGGTTTGATGTATGTCAAGCACTGTGCTGAGTGATTTATTTGCATTAGTCATTTTGTCCCTATAGCCACCATGTGAGGTAAGCATTACAACTATAATTTATGATGGAAATGGACTTAGCGAGATTATGTACCTAAGATAAGTAACTAAATATAGAATATGCTCTCATACTCCTACCTGTCCTGGAAAGTAGCTTGGTTTGTTACTAGTGAGACTAATTGCCCATGAGAAAGTTACAGCAGTAGCTCACCTGGGCGTGAGCCAGGATCTGTGTGACCAGGCATGCCCTCTTCGGAGGTGTGTTTCCTCAATGTCTGTACCTGGTGTGTGTGTCAGAAAAATGCCCCTTCAAAGAAAGGCCCAGACTGCAGAGAAGCTGAAAGCCTCAGGGGGAAGCATGGCCCACTTAACGGTAGGGATCACTTGGCTTCAGCAAAGCAAAGTTTTTCTTTTACATTTCTGAATAGCAGAGCTGAACTTCATCATGCTGCTAACGTTAGGACTGTTCTAGGTTTCACAGGGCAATGAAAGAACCAGACTTACACCTGGGGAGCATCATTTAGTACAGTGTGTGACAGGGACAGAATTATGTAGGACAGGGTCTTCACACTATGGCCTATACAGCAAGTCTATCTTTATATGTTTTTTATATGGCCTGTGAGCTGAGAATGATTTTAATATTTTAAAATGATTATACAAGTACCTATTAATGTCTTTAAATTTTGTTTCTTGACCCAAAAGCCTAAAATATTTACTGTGTGGACTTAAACAATGGACAAAATAATTGCTAATCTCGGATTTAAGATATTAATTTCATAGAGTCTG